>BPLQ01001575.1:0-203199 GCA_021605075.1 Caerostris darwini
TTTTCAATGAAATAACAATACAAATTAATTTCAAGAATAATTTTCAATTTTTCCAATTAAGAAACCATTGTTTAGCTAATTTTTTTAAGTTATATTTACACCTAAATGATACAGTAATTTTCATTCTAAGAACTCCTGGTGAGTTTAATGCATGTATAATCTAAATTATTTAATGTTTCAGATAATAGTAATTTTTTATTAGTGATAAGTGAGTTGGATCGGGTTATTTATAACTAGAATAATATAACATACGACAGTAATAATACTGATAATAGATGTAAAATCCTTCACAACATGCTTATTGTTCTCTTAGATATTCAATCATGTTTATCCTGAGTCGAGATGTACAGTAAATCAATAGATAGCTGTTAGCTGGTTTGATTTTTATCTGAATGTTGATTTATATATTCCATGATTATTTATTTTAAGGAACTCTTTTACGCTGTTCCTTCCATTTCGCAATACATCTATTTCTTGAAATTATCTAGTATTGTTTATGTTTAAGGTCATCTCTATTAATGATGATTTTATACAACTCAATTTATAATAACCGCTATCGTTGACGTATTATCAATATTCAAAAATATTTTTTTTATTTCTGATCTATTTAAAACTACATGAAACCTAAGAAAAGACAACGTTAATCATTCATGTAAGTATATTACTTTTTTTTAATGCAGAAATCTTGCATAAGAATTTCTTGGAAGTTATCGAGTATCGTTTACATTCAATGTCATCTCTATTAATGATGATTTTATACAACTCCGTTTATAATAACTGCGTTATTATTGACGTATTATTATCAATATTTAAAAACATTTTTTTTTTATTTCTGATCTATGTAAAACTGCATGAAATCTGTGAAAAGTCAACGTTAATTATTCGTGAAAATATACCACTTTTTTTAATGTAAAAACCTTTGCTGTTCAATTTTTCAAATATTCTTTCAATGTTAATTAATATATTATAATAGATTCCTGATTATTAGAATCTTTTTCCAAAAACTTCTCCCAATCAAAGTAACTTGTCTGTAAGCAAGATTCAAAGATATTCAAGATTCAGATATCAAAGATTCAAGATTCAAGATCAAAGCAAGATCTAGTGCTTTTATTGTCAACGTGTTCGAAACCATTACATTAAATAAATGATAAAGATTATATCAATTAACATATATATATATGTTGTTTTTAGTATCTATATGTAAAACCATGAACTTATGAATTGATTCTGTTAGCAATGTGCCTGAAAATTTTTACTTTATATTCTTCACAAAGAAAAAATATAGACAATTTATCATACTACCAATAAGTACGACATCTTACTTAAAATATAATAGTGCAAAATTACTTTATGATGTATTCATTTCGTTATTCCTTTTTCAATTCCTTCTATTAGCTCACACTCTCCCTATATATATCTTGTTCAAATTTTCAATCGTTCATAAAATACATTTAATTCATCCACTCAAGTTCAAATACATTTTTTTAAAACTTGTAGTGGATGACACTGGATGTTAATGCAGTTTTTTCAAATATTAATTCAGTAATTAAATTTAATTAATTAATTTTAGTTTTTTTTTTAGATTTAATTTGCCTATATCTACCAATAGATGGCGACAGACAAACTTAAAAAAAATGAATGAAAATAATTTATAAAGGACTTTCTGTAATATAGTGAAAAAAAAGTAGGAATTGACCTTAAATTTTTTTTTTATATTATTTGTTGTGTAGTGTGCAGGTTGGGCAGCCAGATTGTAACTGGATATGGTTGGGGTGAGATACGTGAGACACAGGCTGGAGAACTCACAGCTTTATTTAAACACGCACAAATTCGACATACATACAATTAGAGAAGTGCAATATTTAGCACATTTAAAGACATATAATTATATATTCGCGGAAAGACATACACTTTTAAATGTATTAAAAAACATACACTTTTAAACATACACTTTTAGACATACATTTTTATTATACACTCTTAAGCAGATGGCGCCAACAGTTTATCTGGCGCCAATAGATGGCGCCAGGTAAACTTAAAAAAATGAATGAAAATTATTTATAAAGGACATTCTGCAATATAGTGGGGAAAAAAAGTAGGAATTGACTTAATTTTTTTTTTTTTTTTTATATTACTTTTTTTTTTTTTCAGGAAATGAACGCTGCCCTAACAGGAGACAGTAATCTTCAACAATGCTACAAAGACCTCAAAGAATGCGAAAGGCGTGTACCAGTACCAATAATCTTCCAAAAATGATAAGCATTTAAACTTCACATAATCGTTTTTAAAGGTTGAAGTAAACTAATATTTCTAGTATTATTACAAATACTAGTAATATTGAAATATTATATTAATAATATTAAATAATTTCGAAATACATTTGACTCTGAACAATAATTAAATAAAGATAGAATATTATATTAACATTCTAATATTATTAGACATATTATATTCTAATTACAGCTTATGAATAAAGCAATTATTTGAGTTAATGAATCACAATATAGCTTATAATGGTTTACAGTTCTTTATTTGTGATGGAATTTCACTTCAACATTTTTATCCTAAGTCGAAGATTTATTACTTGATTTATTTTAGCTTTGTCTCAATATCCTCATAAATTACGTCTTTTTAAAGTGAAAATATATTTAAACAAACGCATATGCATTATTAGTACATAAATAGTTCAATACATGAATACAAAATGAAGAAAAAATTGGAAGAAAGGTACACAAACGCATTTAAAAAATCATATATTTTTCAATTTTAAACTATAGCTAATGTACCATTATGTTCAGTCATATTTTATGACAATTTTTTACTAAAATATTTCCTTTACATCAGATGATTTTAAAGATTTATATTCTTCATCTTTCTCCTTATGTATTTCTTCTCTAAAATTCTTTAATTTACATGTTAATCAAGTCTTGAATATTTTGTTTTTCATTTTCATGTTCTACTATATAACAGAATATTTAAGAACTGTTATTATATACTTATATGTATAGATGATATTAATTTTGAGTTTAGTTTTCTTGTAAGGTTAACGATTTCCCCACCAATTGTTCAGATAGAGAAAATTTTTAAAAATTAACCTATTACTCTAACAATTAATTGGAGTTGTATCGCTCATAAAAATATACCTAATTTTAGATACTTATAATAAATAATCAGGAATATATATATATATATATATATATAGCATATATGATTTACATAGATATCATCCGGTTAAAAGGCTTTCTCCATAGATACACTAAGCTTTTTGAGGAATAAAAAGCAAAATTTTAATATCTGCATACACATACGAGTATAACATTTCTACATAAGTGAGCACTAAAGCTAAAAGTTTGGTAAAATAAATATTTGTGAACAAATAGTAACAAATTTATATTTATATTTATATGCACAGACATAAAATCCAGTGTTTCCACAAGTCCTAAAATTTTTTCAGTAGCCAAAATGAGATATATGAAAACTCGAATAACAACAATAACAAAGTAAACTGTTCAAAGATAACTAAATTTATGAGTAAAATATCACTAAATATCAAAGTAGCCAATGGAATAGGAATATGATAAAAAAATGGTCAAAAATATTTACCACAATATTTTCATCAATAACCTTTACATAAATTAATTTAGGAAGTATTCAACGAATTATTTCACTTAGCCGTATTGCATTTCATTACAATACATTGTCATGCCATCTGAATATATTATTTGAATAATGATGCACCCTTATCATCAGTATTCAAATGAGAGTGAATTATGTGACCCATACAGTACATTATATACATATGTATGTATATCATCATCATCATCAATAGCACGAAAGCCCAGGGTGGGCTAAGGCTTTTATTTGAAGAGATTTCCATGCATTCTTCTGGGTGACTCTGCTCTCCAATTCTTAACCTTTAGTGCAACAAAATCTTTTTCAACTGCTTCTATCCATCGCAAGTCGTCCTCTTCCTCTTTGTCCCTATGGCTTTGCCAAAAAGAGCCTTTTTTACAGGGTTTAAATCAGTCATTCTAAATACATGAGCAGTCCAGTAAATTCTATTGATCTTAATAAATTTTATAATATCTGGATCTTTATTATGTATATATATATATATATAGAGAGAGAGAGAGAGAAATAAAGAGTGTGATTTTGATCATTTTGTAAGAGCTAATCCTCGTATATCGAGAATTATATGTATATGTACTTTAATGATATGTTAATTCAATTCCTTCTATTAGCTCACACTCTCTCTCTATATATGTCTTGTTCAAATTTTCAATCGTTAATAAAATACTTTTTATTCATCCACTCCAGTTCAAATACATTTTTTTTGAACTTGTAGTGAATGACACTTGATATTAATATAGTTTTTTCAAATATTAATTCATTAATTAAATTTAATTAATTAATTTTAGTTTTTTTTAAAAATTTAAGTTGCATATATCTACCAATAGATGGCGCCAGATAAACTTAAAAAAAATGAATGAAAATTATTTATAAAGGACTTTCTGCAATATAGTGAAAAAAAAAGTAGGAATTGACTTTAATTTTTTTTTTTTATATTACTTGATTTGTAGACAAATGGAAGTGGCTCGCAAATCCCTCATGTCCGAAGTAGAAGCCAAGGCGTTCAACTTGAACATAAGCAGGCGCAGTCAGAACGCTGAACCCCTGCTCAACTTCCCTTATAAGCCCGAGGATCACCCCGTCGACCAAATCTACCACCCAAAGTGAGTGTGTTATATTTTGCATCTTCTTATTCATCAACAAGTTCTCCATTTGTAAGACATATCACAATGCATTTGTACAATACGTTTGTTTTCCATTCAATATTTAATGCAATTTTTTTGTTTTATTTTCACCTTATGCAATTTTTAAAGATATAAAGATTTTTAAAGATAATTTTTTTCTTCTAATTCTGGATCTTTGACACGATACGCTATCACTGATATGTCGGATTTCGTAGCAGATTAAATATAACTCAGTGTAGGAATGGTAGGAATACTGCTGGAATCTTAAGAAAGAAAGAGAAAAATAATATATTACTGAACAGTATCCAGGAATATTTTGCGTGTTGAACTGGGGATCTAGGGTCGTGTTCTTTATTGGAATCTCATTTACGTGCCATTCCCGAGGAGAACTGGAAAATTTTTAACCAAATGTCCGACTGTCACAATCTCCACTCTTTTTTTAGGCAATGATGACAGCACACACCTTCATTGGGGTTGTCGCGATGACCTGTCTTATTCAATGATTTCCTGTGCTCATTTTCATTTCGAAATTATTCAAATCAAAGGAATTTAAAATGAATTCTTATCCTGTTCTTGTAAAGTTCAGTATCTCTTACTGCATAGATGTGAAAACTCTTTCCAAATGGACTTGTACTTTTCACTTTTCGTTTTCTAGCCAATGCGCCAAATGTAGCAACGACTTCTCTTATTCCATGATTTGGTGGTTCAGTGTTTCTACAAGCCGTATCGTCGGTTCCTATAACTCTACTTTTTATCACATGGACGTTGACAACATCAGTATGCCAACCATTTATTGAAGTTTTATTTTGCATTACAGCTCATTTCACAGTCCAGGTGCAATCCATTTTGACAACATGAACGGCATCATCCAGCTTCGCGCTGAGACAAAATTCCAATAATTTACGAATTCCAGAAAGGGGATCAATTCTCTTCCATTCACCACTTAAGTTATCTTGCACGCTGTATAATACTCCATAGATGTGCATTACAGAAGGAATGAAATTATAACTATTTAGAAATAATAAAAACAAAATTGATCGATAAAATAAGAAAACACGCAAAACTATATAGAAATTCTAATCATAACCATTTAAATGTAACCATGCATGTAAATTGTATTTCTCATTTTTACATGCATGGAGGATTTAATTATAATTGATATTGCTGTTTGGCATTTTCGTCAATTTTGTTGTTATTAAAATTCCACCCTTTAGATAAATAATTAATTAATGTACAAGTAGAAGACTTTCCAATCTGTGTGCCCTTATAAAACTGTTGGGTCTCAAATTTTATGATATAAAGCTCTGTGAATTCTGTGCTGCAGCACAGAAGAAGACTGGGAGAAGGACTTGGAGGATAAGGTGCAGAAGTCGGTGGCCACTCGTCAGGAGGCTTCCACTTGCATCTTAAGGACGCAGTGTGTTATCAAGGACGAGCTGACCAGAACCGCGGATGCCTGGTACCGGACTAGTAAGGCCTTGCAGGAGGCGGTACAGAAGGACGAGAGATCCCTATTCAATGTTCACAATCTCCTGAAGACGGTAAGAGATGCCTTCTTTTCTGCCTGCGAAATGATTCTTTCGTATCGTCTTAAAATATGACCGCTAGTATGTGATGACCAACTTAGTATACCCCCGAAGTTGTTAACAGTTACAGAAAAATCAAAATTGTTAATATGAATACTGTTTGCAATAATTGGTGTATTTGTTTAAAAGCATAATTGATTATTAAGCACAGTGAAAATTATTAAGTACATTGAAATTGTTTTAAAGCATAATTGATCCTTATTTGCATAATTGATACAAGGAGTATTGGATTTAATTCATAAGCTTCTCTATTTTAATTTCATCCCATTTGTAGTTGATAGATTATTGTGAATATGTTCTTAACTTCTGCTGTGACATAGCTTTAAAAAATATTATTTCCAGATGTACCAATAGAGATTTAAAAGGCATCAGCTTAGCCTTTTCCCGGTTAAAAATAAAAAACAAACTCGTCTCTCTCATCTTTTAAAATATTTGGGAAAATGGTAATAAAATTTTATTTATAAATGGATTTTGCTCAATGAATCTTCACTAGTTGGTTTTTTGAATTGAAGTTTTTAAGAAAAAAAATTTTAAAAATTTTAGTTAGAAAATGAGAGATAAAAGATAACCTCGAAAAAAATATTATTTCACACTATATAAATATTTTAAAGTAATTTTCCTTGATTATACTATTATGCTTTTCTGTCCACAATTTTTTTAAAAGATAAAAAAAACTATTAAGATATTAAATAATATATTTTAAATCTACAAATGGTTGTATCTTAAAGGATTTCTTCAATTGTTTCCTAAGGTTCTTCCAATCTTAATGGGTTTTTATTATTATTATTATCATAGTAAAAATAATGTTTGTATGCGGCCTTTGCCAACAATGTTACAAAAGTTCGTGATTCGCATTTAAAATTCCCTGTCATTAACAGTTGTAGATTGTTGGTTGTAATGGATAATGTAGATGAATGTTATCAAGGAAATCTTATAAAATATTTGTAAGATATGTTCTAAATTTATTTATTTATTTTTCTCTATGTCTACGCATATAGAAAAATATATCTCAATATCTATCCAAATAAATAAATTATTGTTTGTAATCAAGTCAATCTATCCAATTTAATCGAAATTAATAATTAATTAAATAATAATTCGAACAATTTATCAGTAATTAATGGAATTTCTACGAATTTAACTTAAAAAAAACACATATATTTACAGTTTTTTATTGAATTCACATTCACACCTAATTAAGATAAAATAGATTTTTAAGTCAAAATAGAATACGAAATAAGTGATTTTTCATTCTCAGGAATAAGGTTTCAGTTATGCATTTCTATGTTAAGCCATTTCTGAAGCAGAGAAAAATCAGCAATCTGGAAATGCATTTAAATTTATTTTTCACTTCTGTAGAAAATGCGGATCTTGACAATTTGTAGATAACTATTTATTTTTATATAATAATATGTAGATAACTGAACGTTTTTCCAGATAAATTTTAGTCATGGACTAACATTTGAAAATTTAAAAAAAAAAAGTCCAAGCTAATAATTTTAATAACGATTATGAACGAATTTGTGAATTTGAATTGCTGCTGCCATCTAGTAATAGAAATTTCATAAAACAATTTTAATTAAAAATTAGAATCAAGCTGTTCAATTCACGGTCCACTGCTAATGTACTTAGTTAGCACGGGTGATTATGTTTTAAGTTAAATCTACTGATGGATATATGCAGTAACTACTTTCAGAAACGAAGAGAGTCAGTGATGATTGTGAAATCTTGGTAAGCCAATAAAAACACTGCCGGGTGGGAATTTTACGTGTTTTCTTTTGCGTGATATGAAAATGTAGAGACAACACAATTTTTACAATGAAAACAATAAATTGTGAATTTTAAAAAAATATTATATTTTACTGTAACAGATATTTTTAACATTACTTATGTTTCATGTTTAATTAAAATTTATATAGTATCATTATTATAGAAAATTAAATTTCATCTTGAATATCTTGTGATATTCACTTTAACCACTGATAAAATATAAAATATAAAGACATTACAAGTTTGAAGATTGTTATAGTATGTTTTTCTTTTATTGCATTGTAGTATTTATGTATTCTTTACCTTAATTCATTTGTTTTATTTTATTCCTACTTAAAATTTTTGTTTTAACTTTAACCTTTTATTTTTGGGCATCGCCAACGGACTCTAAATTGTACCGGTAGCCTTAGCTTTTTAAAATAAAGAAAAAAAGAAATTAAAATTTAGGAAAAACATCTCCTGCTTTAATTGTTCTCAAGCAGGAGATGTTTTTCCTAAATTTTAATTTCCTTTTATTTATTTTAATTATTTCTATTCATTAATTCAAGAAACTACAATTTATGCTAATGTTTTTAATTACTTTAAGATGTGGAGGTATTGTGGTTCTTAAAACCACCAAGGAACTCCGTAACCGGTACACCCGTTGGCCATTGCCCAGAGACATTGACTATTTAAAATCCACTTTTCATCAAAAAAAAATAATAATAAATAAATAAATAAAAAAAAAAAAAAAACTATTTCCGTGAAAAATTTGTATTTGTTTCATTTATTTATTTATTTTTTATTATTAAATATTTATTAAGCATTTTTTTCTGAGCAGGTAGGAGAACACATCCACTCAACGAAACAGCGGCTCGCTTCTCTAAATGATGACATGCGAGTCCAAGACAGGGGCAGAAACTTACAGTTGTGGAGACTGCAGACACTATCCTATCGTCCCGGGGCGGAACACATCAGGGACGCCCCGGTTAAAAAGTGAGTCACACTCTCAAATCCCTACCATCGATTAATGTAGGTTATCTAAATGACTAATACAAAATTTGTAACTCTGTAACATTATCAGAAAGGAATTTTCTTGAGTGAAAAAAAAAATCGTTGTCAATTATTTGTATTATTATGCTTTAATTATTTTATATTGGCAGCAATTTAACGAATAGAATTCCAAAAATAATTAAAAATTCAAACATGCAATGATGGAAAATGAAATCCTAACCCCCAGAAGAAATTAGTTTAGAGTAACAAAATTTGGGCAAAGAATTTGCCTAATTTTAGAATTAATTAGCATTAAATACAGTTATGGAAATAAATTAAACTATAAGATTTTTTTATTTTATACTATAAGATATTTTATTCTGGTGTTGAATGTATTCAAGTTAAACCGTTATTTTCACTAGAAATTTTAATGGTTCTTGTTCTGAAAGAATTAATCTATAAAAAAAGATATAATAAAACAAGTTACCATAACTTGAAAACATTTTTTCTTGTGATTGGTCTAGTGTTTTCAGCTGCCTTCATTTGCAGCTGCTGTGTTTAAAATAAATTTCATTCCAACTACAAATTTTCTACAATGAGGCCTTAGAAAAACAATCTCAACCAAAGTTATTCTTACAAAATGTAAAATGAACAAAGCTTATTTTATATATCTTGAAACTTAATATAAACACGAATAAATAACCCATTTGCTCTTGAATTTGGAATATTATTCAGAGGAAACTATTCTTCTTAGCAAATTAAACCTTGATATTTATGAATCCATATATAATTAATAAATTCAGAATTATTCGATTGTAATACTGTAGTTAAATAGATGCTCAAAAATTATTATAAACAAAACTTATGCTATATGAATGGAAATTTAACAAGCTTAAACAAGTGATCATGGGAATTTTGCAATTAATTGGCATTAAATAAAGTTATGTAAAGAAAGTAAACTATATGATAGAATATTTTTAATACAAAAAAATATAGACTTACTTTTATGACTCATATAAGATCGTATATTGTCTTGGTTGCTCATCGTCATTTAGGATCTCTGGTAATAATTCCAAATTCTTTTTAAATAAAAATAAACACATTTTTTTCTTTGTACAAAATCCTAGATTAATCTAAATATTATTTTAATGTCTTTAAATAAAGTTTATACTTTTAATTTCTGTTTCCGCCATTTCATAATTCCCATTCATTGATTGTTTTGCCGCCATTTTTGTGTCTATTACACTGAAGTGACAAAAGTCATGGGATAGCAATATGCAAATTTTCAGATGGCAGTAGCATCGCGTAGAACAGGTATAAATGCGCAGTGCTTTCGCAGAGCTTTCCTTTCTGTTCAAGTTATTCATGTGAAGAGGTTTTGACGTGATGATGACCGCACGACGGGAATTAACAGACTTTGAACGCGGAATGTTAGTTGGAGCTAGACGCATGGGTCATGCCATTTCGGAAATCGTTAGGGAATTCAACATTTCCCAGATCCACTGTGTCAAGAGTGTGCCGAGAGTATGAAATTTCAGGCATAACATCCCACCATGGACAGCGCAGTGGTCGACCGCCTGCACTTAGCGACCGAGACCGGCGACGTCTGCAAAGAGTCGTAAATTCTAACAGACAAGCAACACTGCGTCAAATAACCGCAGAAATCAATGTGGGACGTACAAGGACTTGTCTGTTAGAACTGTGCGGAGAAATTTGGCTTTCTTGGGCTATTCCAGCAGAAGACCGACTCGAGTGCCTTTACTGACAGAACGACATCGCTTGCAGCGACTCTCGTGGGCACGTGAGCATATCGGTTGGTCCCTAGATGAATGGAAAACCGTGGCCTGGTCCGATGAGTCACGATTTCAGTTGGTAAGAGCTGATGGTAGGGTTCGAGTGTGGCGCAGACCCCACGAAGCCATGGACCCAAACTGTCAGCAAGGCACTGTTCAAGCTGGTGGTGGCTCCGTAATGGTGTGGGCTGTTTTTTCATGGCATGGACTTGGTCCTCTGGTGCGACTGGACCGAACATTGACTGGAAATGCTTATGTTCAGCTACTTGGAGATCACTTGCAGCCATTCATGGACTTCATGGACCCAAACAACGATGGGATTTTTATGGATGACAATGCGCCATGTCACCGGGCCACAACTGTTCGCGATTGGTTTGAAGAACATTCTGGACAATTCCAACGAATGATCTGGTCACCTAGATCGCTCGACATGAATCCCATCGAGCATTTATGGGACATCATCGAGAAGTCTGTTCGTGCCCAAAATCCTGCACCATCAACGCTTTCACAATTATGGACGTCTATCGAGACAGCATGGCTCAATATTCCTGCAGAAGACTTCCAACGACTTGTTGAGTCCATGCCACGTCGAATTGCTGCACTTCGCCGGGCGAAAGGAGGGCCGACACGATATTAAGAGGTATCCCATGACTTTTGTCACTTCAGTGTATTTTGTCGTCCATTCGAATCCAAACTAAAAGGTGCCTCAAGCTATCATTGACTCTCTATTAAAAACTGTCAGAATATATGACTTATGCAAATCGTGCAGTGTTTAAAACATCAGATTGAATGAAACAAAAAAGGAAAAACAGCTTCTGATACGATGAATGTTTTGGTTACGAGGATGTGTCGTTTGGCATTAATTTTTTTAATCTTGAGTAGTGTTAATTTTAATTTAATAATAATTTTCTTTTTATTTAATGTTATAAACGTTTGGATCTTTGCTGCTTTTACACATCATCAACAACAATATGGGCCCCAGCATCACTATGTAACTGGCGGCATAGTGATGCTGTAAGGAAATAGTTCATTTAATCAAAAAGGTTCGAATTTGTCAAGATGGCTGTGATATATTCTGATGATATATTTCAATTTCCCAAGATTTTGGACTTTAACTACACATATTGGAAAGCAAATATGAAAGTTCTCATGGATCGTGTATGTTAGGAGTTCATTTGTGGAACAAATGAACAGTCCATATGTGGAACAAATGAACAGTCCATATGAGGAACAAATGAATAGTCCATATGTAGAAAAAATGAACAGCTCTTATGTGGAAAAAATGAACAGCTCATATGTGAAACAGATGAACAATTCATATGTGCAGGGGTGGTAAATCAAAAAATGATTTTTGTAGCAGTTTCATAGCAGGACAAATTGTATTTTTGTAGCAGCTTTCAGGGGTTTCGTAGCAGGGCAATTTACATTTTTGTAGTAGCTTTCTCTTTCTCTCAGTGGTTTCGTAGCAGTATATTTTTACATTAATAGTCCTTCTTTAGACTTCAAGGCATATACTAAGTAATTTTATAGTATTTAGCAATCGTATGATTGATATGAAATAAAATCGCATGCATACCGAAATTAAATTAAACTCCATCATTTTGTATGATATTCGAAATTCAATACGAAACTTATTTATTGGTGCATACATTAACAAGAAGAAAATTAAATTATAACGCATGTTAAAAAAAAAATTTTCTTTTAAGACGTATATAATAAAAAAAAATTATTTAACGTATAGATAATAAATTTTTTTTATTTAATGCATGGAAAATAATATTTTTTTTATTTAAATAGCATGAAAAAAATTATATAGATAAAAAATTTTTTTATTTAATGCATAAATTTTTTTTAGATTTAAAACATTTATTTTTTTTTGCATAGATAGATAAACATTTTTTTTTTTTTTTTTTTTTTTTTTTAATGCATAGATAATAAATACATCCATTATTAATTTGGATACATTACAGAAATGGAAGTATTTATTAATACATTTTGTATTTTTTAAAGACTAATAATTTTTATTTACCCTTCTTTCAACTTCGAATATTTTGGAATTCTTAGAAATGAATATTTTTAATGGACATATTTTACCAAATAAAACATTAATTGTAGAGAAAAAATTCAAAATTTTTTAGAAATTAAAAAAATATTTATAGTGGTGAATAATTTATAAATGCGAAATATTAATTGTATTTCAAATTAATTTAAATTTATTACATTTATTTGAAATACATAGCTATTGTAGAAACATTTAGTAATATATGTTCACAAACAAATTATTTAACCTATTTGTTCTTAACGAACAATAGATGGAGCCATGATACAGACTTGAATCAGTAAAATTTTTCGCCCGATCGCCAGCAAAGACGACATAAAAACAAAACTCTTATACCATTGGTTAATTTTTCCCGCCTCTAATAACGATCGTAAGCGAAAGCTGAGAATAGACACATTCATATGAGGCTATTTTTCCAGGTTACTAAATCAAAATAAAGGAAATATATCATTCTTGGCGCAGAAATGCGAAATTTGCTGTTTTTGTAGCAGAATGTAGCAAGGGGTATATTTGAGCACAGTTTGGTGCAAATTTTTTGAGACCTAGCAGTTACTGCAAAAGGTCGGTACTTGCCGAAGACCAATGCTTCAGAAAGATTCGACAGGTCAAATCATAGATTGCAGAAAAAAGAGGAACATTCTCGACTGACACAAATATCGCCTTTTTAATAGCTGAAGTTACAAATTTAGAAGAGTTACTAATTGATTCAGCTGCCACCTTACATTGTTGTATAAATGAAGACAATTTTAATGAAAGTGTTGCATCTTTACTAGTAGATGACAAGGACTGCACTTCAATAGTTCTGGAAGTTGATGATATTCACT
The DNA here is from genome assembly GCA_021605075.1 of Caerostris darwini. Taxonomy (NCBI): domain Eukaryota; kingdom Metazoa; phylum Arthropoda; class Arachnida; order Araneae; family Araneidae; genus Caerostris; species Caerostris darwini. The sequence goes on from BPLQ01001575.1 coordinate 13,759, forward strand.
TTGCTATTAAAGATGTTACAGGTAAACTTTAAATAATCAAATGGGTGATAGCTAAATGATTACGTATCATAAAAATAAGTTTGTTTTTTACTGTACCTCTGATGGATAAATTGTATATTCTAAAAGGATAATTTTAATCCAAAGATCCCTTAATTACAAACAGTCTGTAAATGTAATTTTAAATATTAATATTTTTCTCAGAAGATTTGGTCATGTTAATATTCCTTTAATAGAGCATATGAGCAAAAAAAAAAAAAATAATGTTAAAGGTATTAGGTTTAGAACTTTTCACTGATGAAAATTTTAATGTTTGTAAATTTGCAAAATCAACTAATGTTTTTTAAAGAAGACTTAAATTCATAAAGGATTTGCAACTAGAGTATTGGAACGAGTATACGGATATATATGGATTTGTCGGGACCTTCCCTCGATCGATTTTAGGTGGGAGAAAGTATTTATCAATTATTGATTATTACTCACGTAAAATTCAGGTATTTGTAATAAAGTGTAAAACTGAAGTTTTCATTGTTTATAGTTGAAGTTTTCACTTTTTTAGAAATATATAACTAAAATAGAATGGGGAACAAGTTGGAGTTTATGCATAAACAGCTTGAAGATTTTCTTAGTAAATTCAGTATCAAACATGAACGTACGTCCACTTATACTACTCAATAGAATGAACTTAATTATTACTTATATTTAAGATCTAATAAATATATATTTTAATCATTTGTCAGGGGAAATTTATCGATATAAAAAAATATCACAAAATGAATCTCTCGTAGAACTAAAATACTTGTTTAATTGTAATTTATGTTTAATTCAATTTGCTTCACAATTCTGTTCTTAAAATTATATAGATTGTAAAATTTTTGATTCTTATAAGAATTTTTTTTTCTTCTAAAGAATTTTAAATACTATTAATTTAAAAACAAATATATTTATTTTCTTAAGAAAAAGAATGAAATGTTTCTATTTGCAGCTGCTTTGTTATGACTAGCATTAATGTTATGTTTTTGTCTCAATCTAAAACATCTGCTTTTATTCCAACGGACATATCGGTTACGGAATTCCTATGTGGTTTTACTCCAATTATTTATGGGGGTTTGAATTAAGATGCTTGCAATCTTTTTAAATAATGTTTATGTAATGACATGTTTACTTTAATTAGTAATATTGCAATGATTACTTTTCTTTTCTTGCGAATTGGCGACTTTCTGATCAACATATAGTAATTGCTGGCACCAAAAAAACGCTTATCTAACTCTCATCTGAAACAACAACGCCTTTCAATGAGCTTAAGTTTAACGCCGTTGAAGTCGCAGATAGTTGTGACTTGGATTTAGGGGCATGAACTCTATAGGAATTCGGACGGAACTAGTCTCTCATGTAATCGATTTATCTTTCGCTGTAGGGTGACAACAGGAGCTCGAATTTCTTCTACAGATGCAGTATGATGCTCTACAGCATAGAGATCTAGACGTCGAACCTATTCCAAATTATATAATCAAAATTTCAAAGAATTTTCTTGAAAAATGTCCTCAGATTAGCAATGAGTTAATCCGTCGTCTGCCAACCTATCACCCTGGAGTGAAAAGCTCACAAAAAGGACCACGGGCAGTTTACGACGTCTCCTATGAGTGCTTTCCTCAAGTTAAGAAACACCATGGCTGTTACTCTGAACAAGCGCAAGCGAGTTCAGGTAATGCGGTGAGCCTAGCACACTGAGACAATTTATCTCAATGTGTATCTGACGATTACTTTGGCTTAAATATTTTTGATCTCCCGTTAACTAAGACGTACTGACGCAGAGGTAAAGATAAAGATTCGGATCTTTGACCGTGAGGTTGAGGGTTCAAATCCGAACTCTGTTCCTTTTCGCATCTATTATTGCTACGCTGTGCTTTAAATTTATTTATGACTTTCCGACTAGTAATTAAGTTAGTTTTTTATTGTACGCTTTTTTTTACCCCTTTTTTTTTGTAAGGAAAATAAAAGGATTAGAAATAAAAATTATAAAATTGGAAAACCAAACAAAAAGTATAAAATCTAAAACCAAATAAAAATTATAAAATGCATAAAAAGAATTACGGTTCTGTGATCGGCCTTTTTTTTGCGGGGACGTGTAACGATTTTTACCTTTCAGATGCATCCATTGGCTCCCACCGTTCAGCATAATTCCCTTGAGTGTTATTGGTAAACAAAGAAGTTTTGTTTGTTTACGGCATCGACAACTGGTCCCTAATTGTATCGAATTTAAAACTTAACTTTTAAATTCTTTTATTTTTTATCTTACTTCTTATCAATAGTATTTTTAAATCTTTTTTTTTGAGTACCTACTTTAATTTGAATTTTTAGAAACTTATATCTTAAATTTTACTAACAATAACTAAGCAGCCTATTAAAATTCCAAGCATATATATGAATTAAGATGAGGAGGTTTAAGGTAGATGTTAAGGTAACCCCCTGTTGGTACTCCGCAATCGGTACGCCAGTTGCTAGATGCTCTACAGCCGTGTTACGAATATGGTGGAATGACGAATTAGCTTCTGGTTGCTGGCTGTCTTAATTCTTGGTATGAATGCAACTTTATTTCTGCTCTTGCAGGTTGGAAGAGGAATTGGGCAACATTGAGAACAGGAATGCGTTCGTGAAAGAGGGCATGGGACGTAACCAAGAGCTGCTCTTCCAGCTGGATGAAGAAAAGCTGAAGCAGACGCTGCTCATGGAGCAGCTCACCAAGAAGCTGTTCATCGAACGAGAGAACTGCCTCGGTCTCAGAAGAACCATAGCCGTAGAGGAGATGGGGCTGCAAGACTATGTCACGGACCTGTGAACACACGTTTCTCAGACAGTTCAGAACACATTTCGTAAAATGAAAATCAGTGTTTAAGATTTGTGTTTAATAGTTAGAATGTAAAATTGCTTTGAAGAATAGAAAATAAGCAAAATTAATCTTTAGTTAGATAAGAATAAATTAAAATGGCAGAAATCAGACAAATGATTACATTTTGTAATAGTGTGGAAAACTGTATAATTTTATGAAAACTTTAATTGATGGGCTTTTTGTAAATGATAGCATAAATAAACATTTTAAGCATATTTTCCGTGTTTTTTGTCTGCATTATTTAATTATGTTATTTATTTAAATGGCATTAATATTTAAGATCTAGTGATAAATGTTTTTCCATCATATAGTAAAGTTGATAATAATTCTCCTTTGTAATTTTCAGTTGCAAAATAATAAATATAAAACTTCTTGTGACAGATTTAAATTCATATATAATACAGGTCATTCATTATATTCAAGAACTTTTCCTGATATAGAAAAAAATAAGTGTCCGAAATTTATAATTTAAAACACGTTCGTAAAAGATATACGTACATTTTTTTTTTTTTTTTTTTTTTTTGTAAATTGCATTGTACCTTGTTAGTATGTGGAATTTAAGCGCGATCTCTCCTTCAGCAACTGTTTTTATAATCAAGCATTAAATTCATAAAAAAAGAAGTCAATATAATAATAGTAATAAACGACCTAATAAAAATAATTATGTTCCTAAATATCCTATGAAAATAATTAAAAAATTTTTATATTCACATTTCTTACTTATAATATTTTCCCCTCACTCCCAAAGCCTTTTTTATTATTTAACTGAACATTATAATGGAATGCCTGCTTTATGGATGGTTCAAAGGATTACAAAGACTTAATTGCTCTATTTAACATTATAATGCTTTAGAAACAACAATAAAGATACAGAAAGCATTGATAAAATAAAATTAAAAACAAATGTATTTTGTTTTAAATTGTAATTAATCCATGCTTTATGTATAGCATATTATATATGGTATACATATAATATAATATAATATATATACAATAATATAATACATATCCATATAATGTTTAAAAAGTGAATATTAAAAGACATAAGCATACTTTAAGCCTAAATTGTTTCAAATCTCAAAAACTACTATAACGATTGTTTTTTTTATCACAAATTTTCGGAATATTAATTTCAGTACTTGTGATCAGTCAATATATGCTATTCTAGTATAATAAATTTAGGAAAAACATTCCCCGATATGTTATATCAGGAAGAAAAAAAATCCAAATTTTTTTTAAGTCTAACACGTGCATAGTTTCAGCATGTGCAGTTAGCATGAAAGAATATTCAAGTTGGAATCTACTGGATGTATCCATTGCAGTCACTGTTTTAAAAATGAGGAGAGATGGTCTTGGGTCAATGTCTCGCATCGACAATCAGCTTACTTGATTGGAGTTTTCTGGATTTTGATTTTCTCCCATACGAAACGGAAATACAGAGCAATTATCATTAAAATTCTTCCTGGAATCGGGTTCGAATCCTGGCGGTGGCATGGATGTTTGTGAGTGGTTCGAAATCCACGTTAAACTGTTAGTCCTGGTCTAATTAGACTAAAGTGTACACAAAATGACTGTAGAGAGACAAACCTCTTCTTTATACGTTCGTAGTATACATATGTGGAACTCAAAGCACATTAATGTAAAAAAAAAAAAATATATATTATTTATATATTATTTTTTATTAAACAAATATTTGTCCAAAGTGAAAAGCAACTCATGCAAAATAAATTGTTGTGAAACGAACAAAGAATATCGATGATTTTTAAATAAATACTAGAATGATGCCTTTCGGCGGTTGTTGGGCCGCATTTGCGTGTCGTTTAGTAGAGAACTCTCATTAGGCAACCTGATGCGATACGTTTTTGCAAGTGCTATGTATGCTTAAATATTTAAAAATCGGAAAATTTCCTCACCAATGTAAATCCAAAACTTCGATAAAGATAACTTCCTTAACTACTTTTCAATGGAAAATTTAAAATTGCTCCTCCTTGTCACTAATGCTTTAAAACAGCATTCATTGAATTTTTTTCCCCCTGCAACTATTATTTTTTATGTAGTAATGTACATGAATACTACATAAAAGATACAGCTATACATGTACATTTCTACATAAAAAAAATATTTGCTTCTAAAACTATACAGATTTCTTGCAAATTGGTAGCTATTTATCAAAAATATTTTCCATATTCTTACTTTCTTTAGTTTTTTTATTTAAGATTTTAATTTTTATTAGAAAAAATAGACACGTCCATCCTCTTTTGAGAATGTTGAATCTCTGTTAAGGAAATCAATAAAAAAATTAAAATTTATAGTGTGTAACTTGAACACTAGATGGCAGCACAATAACTCCCTATCATTCAAGGACAAGTACCCTCTTCCAGCTCTCAACGAAAATATTTCTTTAAAACAATTTTCTCTACACCTCTAGACTATTTTTAAAGTGACGCTCGTGGCCCATTAGCTCAGTTGGTTAGAGCGTCGTGCTAATAACGCGAAGGTCGTGGGTTCGATCCCCCCATGGGCCAAGGTTAACTTTCTTTTTACTTGACTCTTGTGTGTTGATTGATTTATTAAAAAGAGGAGACTGGGTGGGAATTGGGTCAATGTCTCGCATCGACAATCAGCTTGCCTGATTTAGATCCCCGGAGTTTCTCCCATATGAAAAGGGAATACGGAACAGTGACTTCTGGAGGAAAAGAAATGTTTGTAGATTTATCAAAAATATTTTTCATATTCTTACTTTCTTTAATTTTATTTACTTAACATTTTATTTTTTTATTTGAAAATGAATAAATAGAAATGTCCTCCCCTCTTTGCAGAGTGTTGTCACAGTTAAGGAAATTAATAAAAAATTAAAATGTATAGTGTGTAACTTGAACATTAGATGGCAGCACAAATATTCGCTATCATTCAAGGTTGGCAATTACCTTTTTCCGGCTCTCGTCAAAAATGAGTATTTCTTTAAAACTTATTTTTTTTCTACAAGTGTAGGTTGCTTTTAGAGTGGCCCATTAGCTCAGTTGGTTAGAACGTCGTGCTAATAACGCGAAGGTCGTCGGCTCGATCCCCCCATGGGTCAAGAGTTCTACTTTTTTCCACTCTTTAATAGTGATTGATTTTATTGCTTATTGTTTAACAAGACAGATCTGCGCCAACGTTCTAAAGCAAATATTGCTGCTTCTAATCATACAGAAATATTTGCTCTGCATACTTATCGTATTAAGATCTCATTAAATGAACTTACAAATTGCTAAATCGAAAATTCTTTTTAACTTCCTCACGTATGTACAACAATTATAAAGTGATAATAAAAAAACGAATTAATAGGGTTAAGTTTTGAAATAATGACCCATTAAAATATAGTAAAAATAAAACATTATTGACTCTATAAAAGTAAAGAAGCGTACATTACAAATTCACGATGTTTTGGACAAAATGATCTTATTTTATGTTAAATTGATATATATTAATACATTTAAATACTTTCTATTACTTCAGAAGTCCCTACAGTATTAAAATAGTTAAAGCTAAATTTATTAAATTCATTTAATTTAGTGGGTTTTGAATTTCCACTTCAAAATTGAAAAAAATCCTTAGATATAATTTTTTAATAAGTTTTGCTTATTTTTACTTATTAAATGAAAAAATATGCAATTAAATTCATTTCCTCCTCAATATTTTGAAATTTTAAATAAAATACTGTAAAATTATTCAAAATTCTTTCGTATTCGGTCCTATGTTAACCAGGCATGTTTGGTTAGGGAAGAATTGAGTGTATTGTAACACAATTTTCAAAAAATAGACATATAAGCAAATTGATTGATTTCATAATTGTATGTAAAACATACACTTTATTTCTGAAATTCTTAAAAAAAAAAAAATCGCAATTGTGCACTTCTCAAACAAAATTAGACTGTTTTGATTTTCAAGTGTTTTAATGGTGATATTTTAAATGAAAATTGTAAAATAATAAATAAATAGTATCTGGAGTTTATACTCCGTATTGGATGACAGTAGGAGCCTGATGACCGAATGACTAGCTCTTGTGTTCGAGTCCCGGCGGTGCTTATGGATGTTTGTATTGGTTCGAAATAAATTTTAAATCATAGGTCCCTTTCGAATGTGATTGTTGGGTGTAGGGCTGACAACCCTACCACGTAAGAAGAAAAATCTCCTGTTTCGAAATCTACCAGTAGGCAGTCGGCCTTAGCCCACCATGGGACTGTTGCTCCAATGAAGATCATAATGTTTGTTAAATTAGCTCTGAATGCAATTTCTCGCTTGTAGAGGAAATTGGTTGAGCTCAGATTGCTTGGTTCGAAACCCATCAAATGATGCCGAACTGAAAGCATGAGTCTCTACACTAAAAATGATAATGAAAATTCCTAACTCAGAGTCTATACATTGGATTCAAGAAGGCGGTGCAAACCCATTTAGTGTTTCAAATTGCAATGGCAAAATGAGAATAAAATGTAGCCTTCCGGATAGTTCTAACCAACTTAAAATCAATATTTTACATAAAAGAAAGCCCTTGTTTATTTTTAAATAAATTATTTAATGAATAACTCATAATTATAAAAATTTTTCAATTAATACTGAAGTTAAAATTTTAATAAAACCAAACACATTAAAAAAAGATATTCTTTAATAATATCTTTGCAAGGTTTTACTTCAAAATCAGTAAAAAAAATTAAATATATTTTGTTACATGAATATTATGCATGGAATTAATATCGGCACAATAACGTTTTGAAGTGTCTGTTATAAACTGTCCTTTGAAACAATTCATAAGATGATTTAATTTTAGTTAAATTTGAAAATTCATTTTTGAAAGAAAAAAAAAAATTTATTATAATGTGGTAAACAAATACTCCCATTTGCTGATTGCCCGAAGACTGTATTTAATTGACTTTCATGAATTCATACTCAAATATCATGTTCATATTCGAAAGAATATCCTTTTTAACATTTGGTTTTATTAACTTCAGTATTAATTGAAACATTTATATATGTTATTCATTAAATAATTTATTTAAAAAAAAAATAAAGGTGGTTTTTGTTTCTACAATTGCATAACATTGCAAGATGACGCATAATAGTTAACTGATAAAAATCTGTAATTTCAAAAAAGAAAAACACACACCTGACCTACAACAATAAAATATAAAGTAAAAATTATTCAATGCATATATAACCCCTCTCCCCTATCAAAAAAAATAAGAAAACCTAATTTATCTTAAATAAAAATTTAATCACACGAATATAAATAAAAACATTACTTTTAATCTCGTTTAACGAAATATTAACAGATAATTTTTTCAACTACAACTACAGAATGTTTGATTTTATTTACAGTTAATTTGATTTTAAAAATTAAATTTATTTAATTGAAAAAAATATGATTTTATTGCTATTATCAGTAATGCAATATATAAAAAGTATTAAGAAAAAGAACTAGATTCCTAAATCTTATAGATTTATGTTATCATCCGAAATTATAGTTCATTTATCAGCTAAATTATTTTTATATTCTTGTTATTTTTTGTGAGCATTATAAGTGTGGTGCTAACGAAATCCAGTTAAGAGTAATAATGGATTGCTTTAATCATTCAAATAACAATTAAATTTAATAACAATTTAAAAATTAGCTGTATATACCATTAAATAATTTTCCTGCATAGAATTAATGACCTCGTATCACATTTGGTTTACTATTTCAAATACAATTAAATTATTATTACAGATTACAAATTCATTAAATCAACAATGAATGTGCATATAGAGGAAACTCTAAAATATTTTAAGATTATTTGAGAGTAAAGCTTTACATTTTAAATTAAATCTAAACTGAAACATAATGGGAATTTTTAATTTAATTATATGAATAATTCGTACTTAAATTGATCATTACATAAAATATACTAGCAATTTTTTTAAATGTGTTATTTCCAATATATATTTTATACTCACTAAAAACAATTATTTCCCACTTTTTTTGCAAACTTTTTACAAAGCCTTTATTGACTGAAATCATTTCTGCACACAATATTTTTGATAAACCATAATTTTTAATTACTAGAGTATTTTGAAAACCAAAAATAAAAACAGAATTTTAATTATTTTTTTATTATCAGTTCATATTCACCTAGAATTTCATTTTATGGGGATACATTTTATTTTGAAGGTAGAACAGAGCCTTCAGATAATGGAGCATAGTGTTTTTTCAGGATGTTTACGAATAACATCAAGGACTTGCCTATCTACTTCAAGTTGGTCCTTTTTACGCTGCTCAGTTACAGAATATTCCTTAAAAAAAAAAGTTCAATCAATAAAATACACTAATGTCTCAGAAATCAGTACAGATAAATTGCACACACATTCTAACAAATTTTAAAAGATTTCATTAATGCACCAACAAATATGTTAAAACCATTAAAGAGAAATACTAGAATAAAAAAATAGGAAAGAAATTTTAAAAATGATTTTGTTAATAAATTTTAACAAAAAATATCAAAATCAGTTCTCCAAGGTGAAAAATGAATTAATCATTATCATCATTCCAAAAGAGAAATCATCATATTTGATATTGAATTCCAAGTATATTTCTAAACATAGTACATTAATTTTCTTAAAGCCAATATAATTTTTTTGATTATGTTCTAATACAATATATATCAAAATCAGTTCTCCAAGGTGAAAAATAGGTTAATCATTATCATTCATTCCAGAAGAAATCATATTTGATATTCAATCCTAAGAATATTTCTAAACATAGTAATACATTAATTTTCCCTAAAGCCAATAGATTTTTTTTTTGATTATGTTTTAATACAATGTATATCAAAATCATTTCTCCAAGGTGAAAAATAGGTTAATCATTATCATTCATTCCAGAAGAAATCATCATATTTGATATTCAATCCTAAGAATATTTCCAAGCATAGTAGTACATTAGTTATCCCTAAAGCCAATAATGTTTTTGATTATGTTCTAATACAATATATATCAAAATCAGTTCTCCAAGGTGAAAAATAGGTTAATCATTATCATTCATTCCAGAAAAAATCATCATATTTGATATTCAATCCTAAGAATATTTCTAAACATAGTAGTACATTAATTTTCCCTAAAGCCAATAGATTTTTTTTTTTTTTTGATTATGTTTTAATACAATGTATATCAAAATCAGTTCTCCAAGGTGAAAAATAGGTTAATCATTATCATTCATTCCAGAAAAAATCATCATATTTGATATTCAATCCTAAGAATATTTCTAAACATAGTAGTACATTAATTTTCCCTAAAGCCAATAGATTTTTTTTTTTTGATTATGTTTTAATACAATGTATATCAAAAATCAGTTCTCCAAGGTGAAAAATAGGTTAATCATTATCATTCATTCCAGAAGAAATCATCATATTTGATATTCAATCCTAAGAATATTTCTAAACATAGTAGTACATTAATTTTCCCTAAAGCCAATAATTTTTTTTTTTATTATGTTTTAATACAATGTATATCAAAATCAGTTCTCCAAGGTGAAAAATAGGTTAATCATTATCATTCATTCCAGAAGAAATCATCATATTTGATATTCAATCCTAAGAATATTTCCTAGCATAGTAGTACATTAGTTATCCCCAAAGCCAATAATTTTTTTGATTATGTTCTAATACAATATATATCAAAATCAGTTCTCCAAGGTGAAAAATAGGTTAATCATTATCATTCATTCCAGAAAAAATCATCATATTTGATATTCAATCCTAAGAATATTTCTAAACATAGTAGTACATTAATTTTCCCTAAAGCCAATATTTTTTTTTTTAGGATTTTTTTTTATTATGTTTTAATACAATGTATATCAAAATCAGTTCTCCAAGGTGAAAAATAGGTTAATCATTATCATTCATTCCAGAAGAAATCATCATATTTGATATTCAATCCTAAGAATATTTCCTAGCATAGTAGTACATTAGTTTTCCCTAAAGCCAATAGATTTTTTTTTGATTATGTTCTAATACAATATATATCAAAATCAGTTCTCCAAGGTGAAAAATAGGTTAATCATTATCATTCATTCCAGAAGAAATCATCATATTTGATATTCAATCCTAAGAATATTTCCTAGCATAGTAGTACATTAGTTATCCCCAAAGCCAATAATTTTTTTGATTATGTTCTAATACAATATATATCAAAATCAGTTCTCCAAGGTGAAAAATAGGTTAATCATTATCATTCATTCCAGAAGAAATCATCATATTTGATATTGAATTATAAGTATTTTTCAAAACATTATACACAATATAGTTTGCAAAATTTAAGAGAATTTTTTCATTTTAATAATTTCTTCTTTCATTCAAAAAGAAAAATTCTTTTTGGCATTCAATTTATCAGCCAGAAAAAATTCTCAAAACAAATAGTAAATTAATAAGTCAGTTCAATATAAGAAATAAATGAATCAATTATTTCATTGCATAATTTACACTAGTGATTTCAAGGTATAAATTATTACCAAGCCATTAATAAAAAATAATGTTTGCAATTTAATATTTACTTATTGTTAAGTATTCTATTAAAAATTTGTACATAAACATAATGTACATTTTTAAATACAACTATTACCATACACTACTTAAGAATTTAACGAAAATTAACTGAAATTTTATTAAAGTTATAATATCCCATTTATATTAAAATTTAAAAGATTTTTTATGACAAACAATATTTTAAAATAATTTAGATTACAGATAAAATGCATTAAAAAAATCTTAACTGCTAAATCTCAATCAGTTCTCCAAGGTAAATACTGAATGAAATCTACATCTAATTAATAGATAGCATTTATTCTTTATATGGCTTTTCTAAGAAATTCTTACCAATATATTAAACAATACTTAACTTGATCTCTGCCATATGATATAAAATACACCCGTAATTTCAATGTAATTACAAAACAAGTCTTATTTTTTTATATATAAAAACTATGCACTGTCAATGAAATAAACCTACTTCTTTCTTAGTTTCAAATATTTCTTCTTCATCCTTCTTGGATTTTTTCTGTGGCTTCTTCCTACGGAAGTATTTATCATCAAGGTGTTCTGGCATCTTAACATTGCTAATATCCAATTTAGTACTTGTTGCTATGGTGTAAATCTGATTTACTCTTCTCAAGGGGCATCCATTAACTTGGTAGGGTCCTGTAAGATAAAACATCCAGCTTAAAAAAATTCTTGGGATTATTTTACATTAAAAACTGAAGTTGGACTTCTAGAAAAATAGCTTTTAATGATTGATGTTTAAAATTAAATCTACATTCCACTCTGTTAATTTTAACAGAGAATATATTATATCAAATACTTTTTCCAAAATCATTACTGTGATAAACAATAAATGCATCAAAATGAGTAATATTAATATCATAATCACCATGGTCATCTTTCTGACAAAGCTTTTTTTTCTGTAAGGATATGATTCATATATCTTTATGCCAGAAATAGGAATTTACCTAATGTGTCTTGACTTTATCAACTTATTTTACCAGAGAGCAAAACTATATACCCCCCTTTTGTATCATACTTCTTGCCATGAATTAAGTTGCCTCCAAGCAATACAGAAAATATTTCAATGTTAAACATTCATTCCGAAAAAAATTTGAATTTGCATATTTTAAGCATGTAAATATTTTTACAATAACACACCTGACTGGCATAATAAGGATATATAAATAAAATAAACATTTAATTTACCTGTAACAAGTAGTAATCCAGTACCCAATTGCTTAAGAAAGACCACCCTCTAAAAGAGAATTAACATTTAATCAAATAAACAAGTACATAGTATTAATTGCCAAAAATAATAAACCTTCTACATTATAAAACTTACCTTTCCACGATGTCGTCCAGCAAGCATGATAAGAACAGTTCCAGGAGTGATACTTCCCCTTAAATAGCGCTTATGGTTTTTGAATGCAACCATTTTGCGTGTACGCTTCAATTTTGGTTTATCCTCAGTCGGATAAAATTTCCTCTAAAAAAAGAAAAAAAAGTTTACTACACTCTCTAGGACACATTTAAATTTTCCATTTAACAAATATATAAATATATTCAACACCTTACAAAATATATGTGCCATGGACTTACTCATTTAAACTGGCTTCATTTCACCATTACCAAAATGAAAAATTAAGAAACAAAGTTAGCATTTTTAAAATTTTCATTTGACAGGAACTTTTAAATTCAGATCTTGATTTCCTTAATACATTTTCAAACTCAGTAATGTTGAAGAAAATGTTAAAATCATAGATACTAATTTTTAAAAATGTATGATTTGACACAAAATATACTGAATGCTTAATTAAAAAAAAAGTAAGATAGCAATCATATGGTTTTAAAAAGGAATGACAATTTATAACTGGATTACTTCCAGGGGATTCTTCTCTATTTCTTAAAATAGAAATTTTCAGATACAAGAATTGGCGGTGCTTGTGTATTAACGCCACCACAGCAGAAGTTGCGCTAATGCGCCACAATAGAGACTGTTTTGAATCCTATCTCTATATCGGTCCATTTTCCACCAAAATCCAATTGACTACTTTGTTTTTAAATAAAGTGTTTTATATATTTTATGATTTGTCACAAAAATTTTAAATGTAAATTGACGGCACTTAAAACCGCCAAATCTGTAGCTGCAGTGGCGTTAATACGCAAGTACCAAATTGGCATATAAAATACATGGCTGACTACTAAACTTTAACGAGTCATTGGATGCTTCCTTTCTAAGAACTTTTAAGCTCTTTATAATTAATCATATATAGTTAATTATAAGTGTATCATATATAATCATAATTAACACAGAAGTACCTCAACAGTGCTCTAAAACTATAATATAACAAAAAGTTCAAATTCAACTATCAGTTAATATATAATACTGACTAAGATATAATCAACAGAATTCAAGCTTTACCTCTTTTTTTAATTGAACAACCCTAGTTCCTCCATTCTTTTCCCTCCAATGGGCTTAACAATTGTTTTTGGCTTTCTCTTAGGTTTTTGTTTGGGAGCAGCTACTTTTTTCACTTTCTGCAATCTCCTTCGAGAAAACATGGTTGATCGGGAGTAACGCCATACTCCACCAGGTAATTTGAAGTTTCTTGACCCATGAGCCTTTTTCTTCGCTACAGCAGCAGAATCTTTTTTGCCCGTTTCAGCCATCCTATAAAGAAACTATAATTTTAGATTTTGGAACTATTTATAAACATTCAGTAACTTGCATTATATAAAAAAACAAATAAATATTTAACATTGCAATATTCAAATATAAATATTTCCAATTGTATGGATTAAACAAAAAAAAAAAAAAAAAATGAGCTAAAGTGTATTAATATTTATCAGGAAAATAGTTATATACAAAGGATACACAACTTCACTCAACAGGGAACCATATCCGACTCAATAGTAAACGAGAAAAAAAAATTTACAAAAGCATTGTAGGTTGCACAAGTCCCCCTTTGCCAAAGGAATGTGATATTTTTCATTGCCAAATGATAATAAATTTCAAAATACAATAGGCCAGTTATTTCAATTACTTGAAATAGGATATGACACGTTATGTCTGGTCCTCTGGGTGTGTAATTGAATATTAGCCTTGTTATTTATTGCCTTTTTGAAGTAATATAACTTTCTTTCCAGGCATCACATCCTGGGATGGTCGGGGTTGACAGACAGGCTCTTATATCATTTAGATGTAATTGAAGTCAGCATTTGCTTTTTTAAAATCTTTTGTGATCCTTTTCACGAGATTTTGATCCAAACATTTCAATTTTCTCAATAGGTTCAACGTCAAGATAACCGTTTCTTCAATGCTCATTAAATATCGTATTATCCATTCCAGCATTGTTTGATTAAAAAAAACAGCTTTTCTTAAAAATGATACATGAAAATCAGCAAATACTAATTTCCTTGTCTCTTGATATTGCCCGCTACAGTTAGTATATAAGACCTTAATCTATAAACAAGATCTGATATAGATTAATCAGTATTTACATTATAGAAGTTCAAACAAATATACAGCGAATTCTATTATATCACACATGCTAATATTCAAGAAAATAAATTCCAGTGATACAAGAAATACCATACAAACAAACTGCATTACTATTTCAGTTCATTATTCATAAAATGAAAATTAAATTGTTAGATTGGAAGATAAAATTTTACTTTTTAAGATTATGACAAGCAATCTATTTTCATAGCAAACATATTTCAGTTTTCAAATGTTCACCAACATTTTTTTAAACAATTCATTCAACAATTTATAGTTTCTTCGTATCAGATGACATTCCGAACTACTGAACTTCTTATAACACTAATTCTTGAGAATATAGTTTTATGATTTAATCTGTAACAACTATAATATGTTTAGTAGAATTTGGCATGTCAACTGACCGTATAAAATAAATTATGCTGATAATTTAAAATGGTTTTTCCTAGTACTTATAAGTAACACATGAGAACTAAGCAGCAACAAAAACCAAATTTCCAATATTTACGCTTAAAAATACATGTTTAATTAAAGGTAATCAAAACTTGAGAAGATTTAAAAATCAAACACATCAAAATAAAAGACAAATTCCCTCGTGTCAGAACTACAGATTAAGGCTTAAGAAGTATTAAAAAACAAATATTATTTGACATGTCATGAAATACGATTTTCTGAACATAATACTACTACATAATAAGAGAATAATGAAAAATAAGCAGTGGTAACGGTAACTAGAATTTTAAAACAAGTAATGATGAGTGGCATGTATTAAAATATTGATAAGTCATATTACCCATACATTGAATTTACATCGAATAATTTGGAAAAAATAAAGGTTTAAAAAAACCAACTTAAAATGCATTCATTTAAGTTTTAAAAAATAATTTTAATTTAGAATGGAATCAAATTTTCAGTTTTCATATTAGGGTTACATTATTCATTTCTGAGCACGATATTTCGTTTTCTTTTAAATTATTCCTTAGAAATAAAATGTTATTATTAATATTAAAGAAATACTGTATTTGATAAATAATATCACTTACTTTAATTTATTAAAATATTTTCGATGGAAATGAATTTAAAAACTCTATAGCTTACTTTCAACACGCTGACTTTACGGTTCCAGAGAATACGGTCCTATAATACACCAACCACGAAAACAGATGCTAAATGTTGCCAGATGCAAAATCATGCAAGTAAAGTTGATAATGCTTAAAACAGGAGATAATTGAACTAAGGACTGTTCTATTATTCGGGAATCTAATTAGGGAGCTTATTATATATAGATAATCTATCAGAATGGTTGTTTTCTATATTTTAATGGACTTGTAAGGAAGGTTATTAGATATTTTTGAAGAATTTTCGTTTGTATTGGGATGTGTCAACTTAATTTTTTTTGTGATTCATACTATTTTTGAAACTACAGGGGTTTATTATTATAGTTATTATTATCTTTACATATTAAAAATGATTCTCAGGCATAAGAGTTTTTTTTGAGAGAGAAATAGAAATTTTGTGGTCAACTGTGTTTTTCCGGGAGGGGGGTCGGAGGAGACTTAAATTATTTGAGATTGTTCCTTGTTTAAAACGCATTTCTGCAGCTTCATAGTACTTATCCGTATCGAAGCGAATCTGAAGCGAATAAAAAGTGTGGGTAAGATAAAGAGGGAGTATGAGGAGATAGAGAGTAACAATCAAGATCATCACTACGATAGAGTTAGATTAATTGCCTGAATTGAGGAAAAAAGACGCGGATAGAGACAAACATAGAGATGTGAAAAGGTAATCTCTGGCTTCTATGTTAACATCGAAAGGCTGATCCTACAGCAAGGAGATCCTAAGCGCAGCAGAAAAGATAAAGCGGAGTCCTGTCTGAGGGAGTAAAGAGCTGTCTCCGTGCTAATACGTTGGAAATTTAAGTAAAAGAAGACAGGAATCGAGATGAG
Source organism: Caerostris darwini (assembly GCA_021605075.1). Lineage (NCBI taxonomy): Eukaryota > Metazoa > Arthropoda > Arachnida > Araneae > Araneidae > Caerostris > Caerostris darwini. The sequence continues at coordinate 30,637 of BPLQ01001575.1, forward strand.
AATCACAAGACAACGACTTTTTAAGGAAATCAAGTCCTAGAAAAACTCCCCGTAGGAAATGATGATACTGTCAGTCATGGAAAAAAAGATCCTGCTTTCTCGACCCTCTATTAAGGTGTGGAACTTTGATAGCTTTTGATGTCCAGAATACCTCCCAAACCGCCCTAATTCTCGATGAGTTCCTGAGAGAATGTTTGCCATGAACTTTGATACTAATAATCCAAGACTTTTGCCCCTATAAGATTGCAAGATTATCCAGAGAAAGGAGACTAAAAATACCGTTTTGGTGTTTAGATTTAGTTGGTAGAATTTACTATTATTTATATATATATATTATAATGTGATGTATTATAATAGCCTTTTATTCAACTAATTAAAACTTATACAGCAGTGTATTTTTAATAATAATCTCACAATAATGCATCAATGTGTTTTCTATGTAACATGTTTAATACAGATATATGTAAATAATATGGCAGCTATTATTGTCACATGAAGATTTGATTAATTGAAAATAAATATTTTGAATATACAGTAGAACCTCTTTAAGTCGAACCTCGATAAGTCGAAAACCTCCACAACTCGAAAATTTTTTTTGTTCCCTTCCCTTCAAGCCTCAAAACCTGCATTAATCGAAATTTCAACCCTCTATAAGTCGAAATAATTAGTCAATCCCCACAAGCCATTTTGGTATATATTTTCCTTCCGTAACTTGAAAAAAAATTGGACCTCTGTATCTCGAACATTAGCAATGTTTGATTTTACAACCTTTACAACTCGATTATTTGAAACTAATTATCTCTATAGTTCGAAGAAAAATAAGTTACCGACAACGTACGTCATTGTTTTTTAGAAAACAATGTATGAGTACATAGTAAATATAATAACCAATTCTATGAAATAGCAACTCGGAATAAAAAGAATTTTCTGCCCTTTATAGCTTAGATAATGTTATAGATACAGAGCGATCGGATTGTCTAAAGCAAAATAATAATAATAACTGAGATTTTTAATACATAATATTTTTAATTTTAAGGTTATTTCGGAATTATTTTGATTTTTTTATTGTAGCACATAATATAACTTTTAAGTTGCAAATAAACATGTTTATTACCTCTGTAACTTGAATTTTTATTTATTTTTCCTCTCTAATTCAAAATGAGTTAGAAAGAATCTAAACCTCTACAAGTCGAATATTTTCTTACAAAATCCGCGTAAGTCGAAATCCTCCATAAGTCAAAAACTCTATAACTCGAATTATTTGGTGTCTACCTTGAAGTTCGACTTACAGAGGTTCTATTGTACTTATAATGTAGCATGGATATAAACTCTTTCCCATTTTATAATTATTTAATTATAGTTTTTGATTTTATTATTTTTTTATGAGTATGTATCTACCTTCTTAATATAAGTATTGAAGAATTTCGAACCTGCTTTGCAAAAATTGTGATATTAGAATAGATTATTTTGTTGGTCATTGTGGGTTTTTTAGTATATTTTGACGAATTGGTTGTTAGTGAACGAATTTCTTTAAGTGTTATTAGTTTTAAATAACGCCACCACAAATTTGTTTCGCAGCAATGAGTGATCTTCTGAACTATAATTTGTTGGTAGAAGAGAACTTTGAGACTTTTATCACAGTTAAATTAAAAAAAAAATGTCTGCATATAATAAGCAGTCAGCAAGAGTGGTAGATGTCAAAAGTATGATGGATGTAGATCGTGAATAGAAAATCCCTTAAACACAGCCTTGTTAAACGCCTCATGTGGAAAACAACTTCATCGAAAACAGAGTTTCTCTATTTTATGTAAAAAATTCTTGTTATTGATAAAATAAAATTCTACTTCGCGTCACAGCCCTTTAAATCTACTTAAAAGATTTTATATAGAATTCCAACTCTCCCAACAGACTCGTAGGCTGAGAAAATGTCTAATTTAGGCAGAATAGAATAATTCTTCACATTTTTAGCTTGAACGATTTTGTGATGAAGTGACAAAGAATACATACAATCCTTAAAGGAATAAAGTCAGAATGATAATGATGCGATTTATCGAGAACATAGAAATGAATGTGCTCCAATTTATTAATCCGTTGCTTTTCCCATATGTGATGCGACATTTTACTTTTCGAAATATAGGAATTTCCTACAATTGCGATTTCTTTACCTTAATCCTTATTCTTTAACTATTCTTCCAGATTGTGTCCATAATTGTTCAGCAACATTTCTTACTGTAAAGTTTTAATCTTCAGGATGATAAAGAATCTGGATCAAATTATCATATTCTGTTGGTAGCTGAACTATGAGCTGAAAATATACGAGTAATTCAGGAAAAGTAAAACCAGCATCTCTTATTTAAATACTTTTTCCGGTTATTCTCTTGCTAAATATGCAGATAGTTTTTTTTCTTCAGGGTTGTATCTTTCAAAGAACTCATCGAACAGGCAGTCAAATCTTGCAAGTGAACTTGGTTCAAAATGCTGCTTTAGTTTTTTAGTGTGTACCACGCAGTTTTACATCCTCGAAGGCTGCTATCAATGGAGGATATTTTCTTTCGATGTTTTGTGTTTTGGTAGATAGTCGCATATACCCTCTTACGCCATGTGATCAAACACCTGTCTTTTTTAGATGCATTGTCTAGATACTCGAAACTAAACACATATATATATATACCTGTGAACTGTTCATCTATTCCACATATATCCACAATCCATGAGAATTACTTTAATATCCGCTTTCCAAGATGCGTAGTTAAAGTCTGAGATCGTGAGAAATTGAAATATTTCATTGTAAAGTCATGTCAACTTGATAAATTAGTACCTTTTTGATCAAATTAACTATTTTCTTACGTTAGATATGCTGACAATTAAGCAGGAATCCTTGAATCCATAACCTTGTTGATGATGCGTAAAAGTAGCAAAGATGTTTATAACATTAAATTGAAAGAAATTTATTTTACAGGAAGAATTAATTCAAGTCAGGATTTAAAAATTAATACAAACGATACATCATCGTGGGAAGGGAGGGGGAGAAGAAAGAAAAAATAAAACGCCGCCATTCAGATTGTCCATAACATTCATGCCTCTCCTGCTCAAAGATCCGTCAAATCAAATATTGTTAAATACAACGAAATTTGCATAAGTCATAAACGCTGACGGTTGTAATACTAAGTATGATTCCGTTTAGTTTCGAGTGCAAGAGAAATACTATACCAACAATTCAATATTATACAATAACAGTTAGAGTCGAGAGCAAAAGGATATATATATATATATCCTTTCACTCTCGTCTCTAATTGTTATTGTGGGTTATTAGTTACCTAAAATGAAAACTAAATCTGATGGGAAAATGTAGGAAATGATGCTATCCGAAAACACTAACGGAGAACACTCAGAATGGATATATTGAGAAATTATACAGACTAAAGTTTAACCTACGTATACACCTTTTAGCCACCAGCCGGGATAAAGTTTTATGAAAATGAGTCGTCGTCTTTACAGGATATCGGAGTGCCCTGGCCCCGAAGGGGCCTAAAACTCCTATCTGCATCTGAGAAACATTGATGAAGGAGAAAACATTGATAGTTAAAAGGAGGTGAGGTGATTTAAGAGCAATGTCCCATGTTAAAATATATATTAAAAATATAAGCAAGGAAAAAATTAATAAAATAGCTAATAACAAGGAGAAAAATAAAATAAAAAACAAAAATTAATAAAATAAACAGAACAATTAAAGAATCCAAAATTTAAAAAGAAAAAAGAATCTACAGTAGGATGGGATTTTCATTGCTAGGAATGCAGACTAAAAGCACAGAGGTCATGACGACAACTGAGCTAGTTCGTCTAGGAGCTTTGCAAGTTGTGAAGAACAGCCCTTGGGCGTTTAGCATTTTCCGGAAGATGGAAATCGTATCTCGGAAGATTACGGATTTCATCATTCGGGATGTGTTCAAGATTTGCATAGAATTTTTCTGCAAGATTGAGCATGAATTTTTGAATAGAGGGGAGGGCAAGACAGTGACGAATGTCATCATTCCTAAAATACCAAGGAGAGTCAGTAATCATTCTTAAAATTTTATTTTCAATTCTTTTGATGTAGTTGATGTGGTATTTTGCAGCGGAACCCCAAACAGGGCTAGCATATGTGATGATGGGACGCAAAGAGTACATGTAAATAATTAGTTTATTATCTAAGGATAAAAGGGATTTTCTGTTAATGAATGGATAAAGCATGCGTATAGAAATATTATATTTACGTTTAATGTGGTTAATATGATTAGAATATGTTAGCTTACTATCAAGGTATACTCCTAAGTATTTAGTATTGTTAGTCCAGTTAATTCGTTGGTTAAATAGGAAAACATTAGGCGGAGGAATTTTGCGTCTCGTGAAGAGTACAGCTTGTGTTTTTTCTACATTTATTTTTAGTTTCCAGCGAGTAAGCCAAGCTTCAAGTTGCTTGAGATATTGATTTAATTTAATAGGGAGATCCTGAATGTGGTTAGAAAAGACCGCGATTGCTGTGTCATCTGCACTGAGGATACTGAGACTGAGGTGTACGTCATCATCATCATCATTCCACGCACGGAGTACCTTGGCCGATTTATGGCCCTAGACTCCAAATCTGGCACAATAAAGTTCATGAGAAAAAATACATGACTAAAACAAAAAGCAGTGAGCATAATTATGTCCAATGTTAGTAAAAAAGAAAGAAAAAGTAAGTAAAAAACGCGGAGTAAAAAAGAATGGCGCAATTAAAAATAAAAGAATTAATTAATTAATGTAAACAGAAGCTGCATCTTTTCAAAAGGGTTATTTGCATTCTTAAATTGCGTATAGATATTGTCTAGCCCGCCAAACATATTAAAGAGATTGACGATCTCAGTTAAAACATAAAGCGCTTTATTGGCTGAGTCAGCTGTAATGTTAGTACTATTAGCATTAGGATTGTTAGTATTAGTAGGTGCATTTTGCAACAGATTTTTTGTGACCTAAGGCGTAGCATGTGGGATTTTCGGGGAACCTTGGAATAAGCTGGCAAAGGACACACTCTCCGAGACTGGCCGGCTGGTGAATGAGGGTCTTGCAGGCGCTGGGCCCTGATTGGGCGGCAGGCGTGGCTTGGGGAACATCGGGCATCCGCGCCATGCGGCGAGGTGCCCCATCTGGTGACAGTTGATGCAAACAGGATTTTCCAATCGTTCCTTGATATGACAGTCTTTTAAGGTATGTTCGCCCCCACACTTGAGGCATCGCTTCTTGTAACTACAATTTTTCGAAGAATGATGAAAAAGATTACAAGAGAAGCATTGTGATGCTCCTGGCCGTCGATTGAACTTCTCAACTCGGACTGAGTAGTGAAGGAGTCTAGTTACCTCGAAGATTTTGACATTCTCCGGGGCCTTGCGATAAGTAAGTTGCCACACCGGGATGGGGGCCTTCGTCTTAAGGTTGGTTAACTGACGGACTTGGTCTATCTTGAGACCAAGTTCAGATAGTCCTGCAGCAATTTCCTCAAAGGAGTAGCTGACGTGCAGTCCTTTGAGCACCGCTTTCAGCGGGCGTTGATTTTTTGGCGTGATGACAAAAAATTCGAGATTCTGCTCCGTGAGGTAACGTGTAACAGCTCTATGTATGTCCGAGTTGGCAGGAAAAATTTTAATCTGCTCACCGGCTAGCTTAATCCGTACATCCTCCTTGTGCTGATTGCTGATGATAGCAACGTGATCCTTCAGGTCATCTTTAAACCGCACCATAATGGGCGGCAGTCTAGGTTCAGCAGCTTCCGGCATGTCCACATTATTGGCAGCAACGGCCTCGTCATCAGTCAACTGGTCAAATTGATTATCAGAAGCAATAGGGTTAGGTGCATTAGTTTCCACACTAATACGAGCCGTGTGTCTTTTAGACGGTTTAACGAAGCCATCGTTAGAAGCGGTTGCGGCAGGTCTTTTAGTTTTCTTATTAGTCTTAAGGTTAGATTTGCCTTTAGTAGTTAATCTGACTAGCGCATTACTATGCCTAGCGCAGTTAGTAAGTGGACATAATCCAAGCTCACTTACCCGCTTAGTTGTTTCAGCCAGCGCAGCTTCCGCTTTTGCAAGTCCCTCCATGGTGGTTTTCATGGCAGCCGGTTTAATGAGACCTGCGTCAATTAGGATGTTCTGATGTTGAATAATTTGACGGATCATGTCTACAGCCTTTTCATTATCTTTCAGTTGGCTCTGGGCGGCAGTGATGCTTGCGCAGTGCTCAGCTTCAGAGTGCGTCAGCGGCTCCATACTCATGGCATCCATATCTTCAGCAGCAGCGCCGGAACTGGGTACTTGTAAAAGGTCCTGATGAGGACCGTTCCCCGACAAACGGCTAGCATTCTGAGTGGGCAGGAATTGAGTCTGGAGATTACTCTTGAAAACAGCCATATCTTGTATGAGCTTATTCAATTGGCAACTCTTATCAGCCACATCTTCAGAGAGATCCATAACACATAACTCTCCACGACTCAACTGGTCAGGAAAGTTTTCTGAGGTGTACGTTGTTAGTAATAGGAATACCATTTATGTAAAGGTTAAACAGAAGCGGACCAATTAGGGAGCCCTGGGGCACGCCTGCATTGATACTCCTCTGAGAGGAGAAATAGTTATTGATTTTAACAGAGAAAGATCTATTATTGAGATCGGATTGGATTACAAGAATAGTGTAGAGTGGAAATTTGTAAGCGTGTAATTTTAGAAGTAGACCATCGACCCAGACCCTGTCGAATGCTTTTGCAACATCTAGGAAAACGACTCCTGTTAGCATTTTATTAGATAGACCTTCAGATATCAATTCTGTTAGTCGTAGTAATTGATGAGTGGTGGAAAGTTGAGGGGTGAACCTGAACTGATGAGGAATCATGATAGAATATTTAGACAAATGAGCTTTGATTTTTTTTTAGAATGATAAATTCGGTTAATTTACTTAGAGTGGATAGGAGAGAAATGGGGCGGTAACTAGAGGGATCAGAAGGATATTTTCCTGGCTTAAGAATGGGGAGCACTATGGCCTTTTTCCAGATAGTAGGGAAATAAGTTAGATTAAAGATTGCATCAATTAATTTAGCTATTATAGAAATAAAATTAAAAAGGAGATTTTTTAGCATTTTATTAGCAATATTATCAGACCCGGGGCTTTATTAATTTTAAGATTGGTGATATAATCATAAATATAATCAACTTTTAATATTAGTAATTTTATGGGGGTTTGGAAGAGAATTTAATTTACGAATTGAATTTTCAACAGTAATGTTAGTAAGATGATTAGAAAGATTATTTGGCTGGAATTGACTCTGAAGACTATCCGCGAGAATTTCAACTTTAATTTCGTCCTTTGTAACAGGAGACAAATTCGGTGAGTTAAGCGCGATTATATTATGCTTTTTACCTTTTAATTGTTTTATAACTTGCCAGATAGAGCCATCAGCAACGTCCAGTGTCTGAAGACGATTGATCCAGGTGCTTTGGGTGAACGCGTAAATAACTTTACGAAGCTTGGCTTGTGCCCTATTGTAGATGGTTTTAGTGGAGTGATCGAGATAGAATTGCCAGTTTTTACGTGCTCTGTTTCTTTCTCTGGAGCAGGGGTCTCGAAACTACGGCCCGCGGGCCAAATCCGGCCCACCGGAAGATTCCATCCGGCCCGCGGATAGAATTTTAATTTTCCGGACCGAGGCAAATTAAAAGAAATATAAATTTATACATTATATATCCATCTCCTTTTCTACTTTGATTAAATATTATTTTTTTCTTCCTTTTTTCAAATTACTGATGATCTTTTTACTTTCTCTATTCTCTCTAGTGAGCACAGACAGCTTTCAATCGGAAAGGATTTGCAAGTTGAATTAATTGAGTTACATTCTAACTATCATCTCAAGCAGTTGTTTTTAAATATGCCAAAGTTAGAGTTTTGCAAATCAATATAGAAAGTAGGTTTCCCAAATTCAATATCTCACGGCCAGAAAATCAGTGCTGTGTTTGCTTCATCTAATATATGTGAACAAATGTTTTCAACTATGAATCTTGGAAATATTTATTTCAGAAGTAGACTGACAGATGAGCATTTGTGAACTTTTAAAAATGAAATCTCGATTTCATTATGCTCATTAACATATTTAAATTGTAATACTTGTATATTGTTTTTAAAATTTCAGCAAAATTTTTCTTGTCCCGCCAAACTTTTTTTTTTTCAATTTTTGCCCCGCGACTGAAAAAGTTTGGAGACCCCTGCTCTAGAGAGTGTTTTAATATGTGGAGGAATGAAATTTATATTGTTCTTTTTAATTGGATTAGAAGAGTTAGTGTATGCTTTATGCATTAGTTCGGTAATTCTATTTACTTCGGCATCAATGGTTAGTGTAGAATCTAAATCAAGATTTTCAGGGGGAGAATTAGCAAGTAGGTTATGGAATTTAGACCAATTAGTAGAGATATTTCTCACAAGATTTAAGGGTTAATAGGTAATAGAAAAATTACAATAACAGGGTTATTATCGGACGATAATTCAGATAGAGATTCAATAGTGAAAGGAACATGAAAGTTATTTAGAAGGGTTAGGTCGATAGTTGAGGAGGAGGAGTTAGTAATCCTAGTGGGAGTGTTAGGAGCAAAAATTTCTGCACCATATTTTAAAGCAAAATTGACAATTGCATTGCCCGTGCTATCATCCGTTTGCATCGCCAGGATGTGTAATGAGCATTGAAATCACCACATAGGATGATAGAATTGTTAATATTAAGTATGTTATTGAGATCATTAATTAAATTAGTGGGATTAATTTTACAGGGGATGTAAACAGAGTCCATTGCAAGGTTATTAAAGTGACCAGTTTTTACATTTAAAACAGTGGTTTGAATGTCTGTTAAGTTATTGGGTGTGATATTAGTATGCGGAATATTATCTTTAATAAAAATGGCTGTATAATAAATGTACCTCCACGAGGTCTAGGTGATTGATTACCATCATTTCTGTGAAGTATATAATTAGGAATATAAGGATTACGATTAGGGGATAAGTGAGTTTCTTGGATTAGTAGTAAATCAGGGTTGTGAGTATTAGTGAAGTTAATTAAATCATGCATTTTAGACATAATACCGTTTGCGTTCCAGTAACATATTTTTAACCCAGTAATCAGCACGACCATTAATTATTGCTAGAACCAATATTTTCAAAACATTCTAAGAACTATTTGCATCTTCTGAAAATCAGAAGTACAGTTTTTTAAACTATTGTAAACATTTTCGATTCCTCCTAAGGATTTAAATATAGAAATAAATTCATTTATGATGTAGAGAATTTTCCCGAAGGAATCTTTATCATTAGAATTAATATTAGGAGCACTTAAGTCGTGCTGATTTCCTGCTGTAGTGGCGATTGTTTGGTGGGAACTCCTTTCACCATATGAAAATGAGTTGTTTTATTTTTGAAATTGTTTGTATTTCTGGTTTGTTGCATTGTTGGCCAAACAAAAAATCTAATATTTAATAATTTTACTCCCATTTAACTGAAAAGTACCAAAATGTATACCAGAAATAACAATAATAGAAAATTGTAAATAATTCGTGTATACAATGAAAAAAGAAAGTTACTTTATTCGTTTAACTGACTACTGGAGACTTTTTGAATGCAAGCTTTATGTATTTTTAATACGCTTTTATTAGTTTCACCTGTATGTTTGTTTGTAACTGACTCTTTGGGCTCGATTTTGCCCTACTTTAAGCGATCAGATTTAATTTAAACGTTGTAGACTTATCAAGGACCGACAACACTAAAATATTTTGATAAGTTTATTATCTCATCATGATTAGGATCGCCAGGATTAGAGATTTTATTTTAACTTATGAAGAGCAATTTAACCCACGTAGAAAGAAAGTACCTAAGACATTCAAACCTACGTGGGACAGTGGTACAACGGATAATGCACCTGACTACGGATCAGGGGATTCCCTGTTTGAATCCTGGCTGGCTCGACATATTCTCATTTGGCCTTTGTTTTACTCACAATTAAATTATTGTAAGAACTATAGTTTCAGTCCTCCGTACCGGGACCTCATTTAAATATTATAGTTTAAAAGCACTAAAAAACACGCTTTTAAACTTAATCAAACTAAAAAGTAAAAAATAAGTTATAGTTTAAGAAAACTAAAAAACACGCTTTTAGAGTTAATCAAAGTAAAAATAATTTTTAAAATAAGAATAAAATTACTGACGAGAAAATTAATGTCACTGTTCTAAAAGAAAATTAATGTCACTGTTTTTAAAAGCGTGGGGTGCTCGATATCAATCGTTATAATTTTCCACTAGTTTCATTCTGAAATGCAGAGTTAGTTTAAAAATGTCATACAAAGCATCCCACCCTTTTAGAACAGTGACATTAATTTTCTCGTCAGTAATTTTAATCTTATTTTAAAAATTATTTTTTACTTTTTAGTTTGATTAACTCTAAAAGCGTGTTTTTTAGTTTTTTTAAACTATAATTTATTTTATACCAGGCAACAACTGAACTGAAGTGTTGTGCTTGTTTCAGATATGGTTACCAGAGTTATAATTATCACCATTGGCGTCTTGTGTTTTGCTTAACATTGATTTGATTAGATAATATTCCACCCGTTTTACAGCTTGGTGATATGTTTGAATTGTTACATGAATTTTTTTTTTTTTCATTTCGACTTTTATATGAGTTTTGAGCTTCGGGAAAATTTTTTGAAGAAAAAACGCACTCTTGGCCTACACATGGATTGACTTATATTCTGAAATATGTGGATGTTTCTTTTTTGTTTTGAAGAATAGCTTCTTAAATTTTTATTTTGAAAGTATGAAAGCAAAATTTAAATTCGTTTAAAACTAAATCGAATATATATTGATAAAAAGGAAAAAAAAAAAAAGTAACTATCGGTTGGCAGAATTATGGAAATTATAGATATATATATATATATATATATATGCAACTGCATTATATTTTATTCGGTTTATTACAATAAAATTACTTTTATTCGGTTTATTACAATAAAATTACCTCAGTTTTTTTCTAATTTTCATTATTTATTGATATATTTTCTTTGAATGGGGAAAAAAAAAAAAGTTTATTCACTCTGTAGAATGCAATCCCCTTGCCATGGATCAACTTATGCATTTGAAAACATAAAATACCAAGTGAAAAATATTCCTTAAATCACCCCATAAACTTTAACTATCGAGATAATCCATCTTCAATAAGAACTATTTCGTCTTCCCAACATCATGAAGAAAAAATGACAACCTAGTTATTAGATCAAGCGAAACATATAGAAGCAGGACGAAACGTATGAAGCAGATGTACAAAAAAGCTTTCACTTCACTTCCTTTAAATATGCTGCTAATGCTTGAGTTGACGTTACTCGGTTCTACTATTAAGGCATTTTCTTTTCCTTTTTGTCTATGTTTATTTTTATTTTCTACCTTAAATTTCCTAAACTCTTTTCTGGCTTTTTCCATGATGATATTCTTTTAATTTCATTCTGGGCAAAAGTGCTTTTAGCACTGACACTAATTTAATGGATCGACTCTTTATAATCAGTATAGAAGAAATAACTCATTATATAAGTACTTATGTTAAGAATCATTAATTTTCATCTGCATCGAACTCAAACTGTTCGATCGTTCAAAATTTGTTTATTGGATTTCAAACAAACTGTTTGAACTTCAAGCAAGTCGTATGAACTTCAAACAGTTCGTATGGTACCGAAAATACGAGTTCGATACTGCTCTATGCTGTATGATACTGGAAATATGGATTCGGTATATGAATAGCAAACATTTATATCTGATTGCATTTCTTAATTGTTAGGGGGACATGGAACATTAAATTTTAGATATATAATGTATTATATTAAATTTATTAATTAGATAAGCATTAAATATTAAAAGAAAATTAGAATTAGAATGGAATTTAAAAATTAATTATTTTTTGTCATTTCAATAATAAATATATTTTTTTAACACTTCGTATTATTTTTAAAGACAAGCAATTTTTCTTATCTTTTGGGTAATTTTAATTTTTTAATAGTGAAATTTTTATCACATAAATAGTATAGAATTTTAATAGATTTCTTAAAATAAGAATATAATTATTTAATTAAAAAATATTAATTTATTATCTGAATTTCGTTTTGACAAGATATATTTAAAAATATGCTGTTATTTGAAATATAAAGTATTTTTAATGTATAGTAGTGAGAAATAAATGATTCATTTGGAAAAGTATAAAATAATATACGAGTTTCGATCAAGTAGAAAAAAATAATTAAAATTTAGATAAGGCAAAAATGCATGTTTACTGTAATTTATCTCTATTTCCAAAAATCAAAAGCATTATTGCTTATTTTTAAAACTAAATCCAAATTTAGAAATGTCCAATTTTTACAAAAAAGTGAAAATTGCCACTTAACATAAGAAAACAATATGTCAGGCTTAAATAAAATAAAAAATAGATAAATATCATAAATATATTTTTAAATAAATAACCAATATTTTTAAATATTAAAATTTTTAATTATTTCAATTATATTTATTTATATTTTAATATATTTTAATTATACTTATTTATATATTTAATATATTTTAAATATTTTTAAATAAATAATGTTATATATTTATAAATTACACACATATATATTATATATATTACATATACATTGTATTTTGTTTATTTATATATTAAAGTAAAGACAATAACAAATAGGTAGATTTATTAAAGTTTATTTTATTTTTCATTTTGTATATGTATTTTGTATTTTTTTTTTAAAGGTAGGTAATTTTTCTTTATTCTTCTTCGAATTTGTGAAATTTTTAGCAATGAATATTTTTAATAGAAATATTATATCAATTTTAATGGATTTTTTTAAAATAGAATATAATTATTAAGTTATTTAATAGAAAAAAATATTTAATTTTTCTCTGAATTGTGTTTCCTCATGCTGCCTTTAAATTAAATGTATTGTTTAATTGAAATACGAAATATTTAAATGTATTGTAGTAGGAAAAAAGATTAATTTAAAATTTAAAAGTATCAAAAATATGAGTTTCGATCGAGTAAGAAAAATTTTTTTTATATGTTTACTATAATTTATTTCTATTTATATAAAGCAGGAGGAGCTTTAATTATGCATCCAATATTTGAAAAAATACAAAATCTAGCACCCACACACAAAAACAATATGTCATACATGAGGAGAATGGACAGTATATTTTCACCTACAAAATATTTATTCTATTTGTTTCTCAGAACAATGCATAGCTTCACAATATACAAATTCTCTTTGATACGAATCACTTACGAATCATTTTTCGAACGGTTTTAATCTTTAACGTGATTCGAATCATCCGTTGAAAATTTACTACATACATATAACGGAATAAGTATCGCTGATACATTTACATAGAATCAACTGAGAAGGTTTAAATTCTGTGAAATTTAGCAATTCGAAAGTCAGATATATCTGATACCCTGCATAAATTAGAAAGATTATATTTATTTATTTATCTATATAAAAGAAATTATATTAACATATAATTAGTCACTTTAATCAAAAAATGAGGATTTCCCTTTTTCAGAGAAGAGTAATAAAACTGTAATAGTAATAAAGAATTTGATCTTACATTCTAACTTTCAAGGATGAATTTTTCTAAAAAATAACATTAAGTAATCAATATCTTTATGTAGAAATTCTATTCTTAAATAAATGTGATTCTATTTTTTTAATCATCATGTGATTAAAATTATTCTGTACATATGATATGCAAAAGTTTTATAGTCGTATTTTCCAAAACATTTTATTGTTTAATTTGGAATTTTTAAAATTTTTATATCAATAACTGAACTTTTTAAGTTTTGTTTTCCAATAAAACCATAAATAGAATCGCCGTAGTTACAGTTAACTGTATAATTACTTGGGGGCTTCACTAGTGAACAACGAGTGTCGTGGTCACCTTTCGTCCTTTGATCATTACTTCTGAAAAATAACTTTAGAAATGGCTTTTATGTCGCTTCGTTTATCGACTATTGCTGCTAAGCAACTTTCACAGAAACTACCAAAGGTAATTATTTGCCTAAAAAAACTGGATGCGTTTAAAAGCAGCTTATCATGTTTCTTATAAAATATAATTTGCCGTTTATAGCGGGCGGCGATTAGTAACCTTCCAGTGCTTTTGCGCATTTGTTAAAAGATAACAATTATTAAATTTAAACTCTCTTTGATCTTCAATTAAGAATTTAAATTTCATTTAACAAATGCATGGATTCATAAAAACTTTTTTTTAAAACAAATGCGAAGCCTAATTAATTGTAACATTAAAGTAGTGTAAGCCATCTTTATCTTTTATTTGTAGATAAATAATCAGAAAGTTACAATTTGTTTGCTGAAATATTGTGAATTAAATTAAAACTTGGGAAAAAATGAATCTTATAATATTGAAAGAAAAATTTACTATTTTCTTGTGTCCTTTAAGATTAGAGGACATCTAATTTTGTACAGGCAGTCTTATATAGTTTCGTTTCTAAATTTCCTGATCACTAAGAAACTAATATTCAACTTTAAAATTGCATTGCATTCATTTAATGCGAATTAATTGTGAAATTAAAATTTTATAATAAAAAATGTTTAGGTTTTTCATTGTGTTGTTTTTTCTTCAGCGATATTAGTTTCGATTTTTCTTTGTTTTGGTTTCACTTTGCAAACATTTTAAATTAGTAACTCTTTTATTTTATATTTTGAATTAGATTTCTTAAAACAGTAATTTTTCTTAGTTTTATCTATAAAGAAAAAAATTGAAAACGTGTTTTTGAGGAGTGAAAAGATGTGCCCAAGTGTTAACAAGTTTGTAATTTATTTCAATGAAATTCGTAAATGTTATATGAGGGTATCGTATAAGTTCTGATATTTAGAACACTTTATGATCATTATGTTCGATACTTTGCCCATAATTACCCTTGTTTATGTTGCATTTTGTATTGTAATTGATTTTACATGAAATTTTTTTTATATTTATTGGATTAAAATTTTTTTGAATTTTTAATAAAAATTAATGGTATATATTAAATTTACTTACTTAAATTGGTATAAAACCAAATTTAGTATGAAATATAAGATCATAAACATAGAATGCCTGGGTTCTCAAACATAGTTAATAAATTTAATTGTTTCTAGTTTTAAAATTGAATCAAATATTACTCTTCAAATAAATATTTGATGTAGGTCACTTGAAAATTATTGCCTTTCCTATACTCCCTTTTTTTAGATAATTCTATTGAATATTTTTGTAGACTTATCTGCTCAGAAAATATATATATATATGAATTTAGTTCAGTTGGATTCCTGTACATGTACATAATTACATATTGTCATTAACTTTTTAATCATACTTAGTATTTTCTATCTATTTAATATAAATTTAATCATATATACTGAATTTTACATTTGCAAATTTTTTTTTTATTAAATGTAAAATTAGTTACTTATGATATTCATTTTAGGGATTTGATATGAAAAACATGTGAAACATAATTATACAGTGCAATAATTATAAAAACTAAATCATTATAATTTATAATGCAAACCTAACATAAATTTTTGTTAAAATTAGTGTACATTATAAAATTTGACTACTTAATCTTCTTATACTGCAAAATGAAATCCTCAAGGAGGGTTTTAAATTTTCTGTAGAAAAATCCAAAATCCTTATATACTTTTTTTTTTTTTTTTTTTTTCTCCTATACAAGAATTCAGAAATATGTGAATCAAAAAAACTTTTCATTTAATTTAAATGTAATGTAATTAAAAAAAAATCATTATAATTTATAATACAAACCTAATTTTAATTGTTAAAATTCATATACATTGATGATTGCTTAATCCTTTTGAAGTAGAAAAGGATTAAGCAATCATCAATGTATATGATATCAAGATAGAATCCTCGAACAGGGTTTCATATTTTGTACAGAAAAATCCAAGTACACTTATTTATTATTTCTACATGAATTCAAAACACCGTGAATTAGATTATCAGAAAAAAAAAAAAAAAGATTAGTGTAATTTTTAGTTGTTTACACTGCAGACTCAAACTTAAAATTGTGAAAAAAAAATCTAAGGTTGGGAAAATTCTTAGAATAAAGTTTTAAACTAGCTTTCAATTATTTTGTCTACATGATGTTAATGATGTTTGTTCTGGAAAGTTTACATTTTGTTTGTTTTATGTATAATTTTTACTAACATATCTATTGCATAAAAAAAAATTCAGGTTTATCTTAAATTAAAGGTTATCAAAATATGGAAAACTTAAGATCTTTAAATACTTTAATTTGTAGTAAAAAAAGATAGAAGAAAAAAAAAAAAAGGTAGCTCAATAGGTTTTCCTCTTAAATGAATTTTGAAAGAGTGAGAAGTTCTCGTTTAATCTGTATATTTTGAAATGTTTATAGGTTTAATTCATATACAAATAAAAATATGAAACCAATGCATTCATGCATATATATAGTAACAGGAAATTGAATTGAAATCCCTTTCCTTAGGAGTATATACATGGTTTGTATCTTACCCTTTCAAAGCAGTAGTTACCAGTAGAAAGACTTCTCATACTACAAATTTATCTTGCCCATCACCATTGCGAATATTGAAGTTTTCAGTTTATCAACTTTTAAAGCTGAATTATCCAATTTCCAAAATCCTTCGTGAAATGTCCTTAAAATTTTAATTTACAACACCACATATATACATAAATTTACATTAGTGTAATATGAAATTTGCTCACGTAGTGAACTTTTTAGTTTAACATTTCAATCTTTTATCAATTTAATGAAGAATAATTGTGCTTTATTGATGTAATGTGCACAGCTAGCATACAGGAGAGCCAAGGCTCGAATCCTCTCTCGGTATTATTGTAATTGCTGACTTGATTGTGATAATGTGTGTGAAGCATATTGTTGGGCTGTCTGGTGGAAGTTTTACATGTCATATAGTAGAAAAGCATTACTGCTTAAAAATCCTCCCTGAAGGTACTAATCTCCCCATAATACTTGGGTGGATTATTCGTGATCCACTGTTTCAGCCTCACCTTTCTGTCAAGCTCTGTGTACAGTGTGGAGTGTGTAGAAAAGAAAAAAAAAAGAATTACACTTCAGATATTTTATCTTGCAATTCATATAATCATTTTAATAATTTAACTCTTAAACTAAACATTACAGATAGTAAAACTGTTTTAAAGTTTTTCATTTTAATTCTATTATTTCTTTAATGTGAAAAATTATAAATTAACTTAAATTTATTGCTATTTTTAAAGATTTGACCTAAATGTTTCAAAATGCCTATAAAAAAAATATATTTAGTTATCTAGAGCAAAATTATGTACACTATGCCAGATACTTAATTTAAAGAAATTTAATTTTACATTAATTTTCATAGGTCATTTAAAAATGAAAATAAAAAAATTAAAATTTGCTTAGCTGTGTATAGATTGTATAATTGGTATATGGCAAGCTTAAGTACAAAATTTATTTTTATAAGGAATAGATATATTAATATCAAATTAGAATAACATGAAGTCTATCTTAATATTCAAAATTCTGTTTTAAATTATTGTATACATATTCTTGAAAAACTACTATTAAAACTAATGTGTGTTTACATAATACTTGCCAATCTCTTTGTGATACATTCCCAAGTTTAACTTAAAAATAACTACAACTCCTTTTTTTTTTAATTCAGTCAATTTAGAATTTTTTTTAATTGGAAGGAGAATGCAATTTTATAAAATTCTTAAGAATTTTCTTAAATTACAATTTTTTTTTGTCTTCAAATTCAGGTTAGTTGCATGAATAAAAATTGCATACTTTTTTTGTATATTCTACTTTGCTTAAAAAGTTTAAGTATACTAAGAATTTATAAAAAGTTGAATATCAAGATTTATTCTTATGAATTAAAATATCAAACATTTCAATCCTTTTGCATATTATTAGATTACTTGTCTTACTGGAACTTGATGATTTCATTCTTAGGATACTAATCATACCTGTAGAAATATATTTTGTATTCTTAATTTTTCTATACTCATTGGAAATCTGTGTCAGCTAATTGCAAGTTTTTCAATACATTTTTATTTAACTTATTTAAGAATTATATGTATCGCAACTTGATCTTACTTTTATTCTTTAGATCACACCTAAAATATCACCATGCCTTTCAAGATATCTAAGTACAAGCAAACCAGTTGCTGCCTCTGGACCAGGTAAGTGAAATAATTGTCCTTAAAATAATAAGTATAAAAATTTATTCAGAATTTGTATAATCAGAAAATTAAATGGGTTTTTTTTTCCACCCAATAATTATAAATTTATAACCTTTGCAAGTTTCATAGCTACCAACTTGAGCAAATTTTCTGTTAATTGTAAAATACATAAGTACTAAATAAAAGAGTGATTTTTATAAAGTGGTAGCCGATCAGAATTTCCTATGGTATGTAATAAATGTTGAATGTTTATTAGTAGAGCTTAATTTACAGATTGTGCTGTGGATCACTCAAAGTCGCTGTTATCCAAATATGATACTATAAATAAAAGCATTTTCTTTTGGAGCAGTAAGACTGCAGAAATAATTAAAAAAAAATTATGCTTATATCAAAAATGATTTTTGCCATTGATGGTTCACATACCATTTCATTAAAAAATATTGAACTTTTGAGAAAAAATACAAAGCAATATATTTCAGACATAAATTGCTTGGAAGAGAATTATGCATTTATCAGGAGAAATACTTTTGTGATTTTATTTAAATAAAAAAAAAAATTTAAGTAATTTATTATATTTATATGGATTATATAATGAATTTAATTTTATACTCCAAAAAATGTTTTTATTAATATATTTTGTTACAATTGAAATATGCTGGGCATTTAATTTTTAGTAATTATTACATTTATTAGATTTCATATTTGGTCATTAAATTATTTATTATTGATTTATGTTGTAAAATTGTGTTAGCTGTCAACATTTCACATATAAAAACTGTTTTTTTTTGTATTTATATATCAAAATGGTTATAATTGGTTATCAATTGATGGTTATAATTGTATCATACTTTCATGTTAAAAAATTGTACTTATCTAATATACACATGGGAATTGGATCAGGTTGAGAAAAATGATGTAGCATAGAATTGTTGTTTCTTGTCCCACTTGGTCGACAGCAATGTCTAGATCATGTTCACGAACCTGTGTGTTCTCATGGGAAGGATTGAAAGGCAGGAAGTAGCTTCTGTTGTGATGGAGCACCCATAGGTAAAATTCTGACTTGGCTCTGTGTCATGGACGGAGGGCAGTGACTTCTGGGAGAACCTTCAGGGGGAGCTACTCCACATTTGCATATCGTATAAAAGAAAATCCACAAAACTTATCAGGTTGTTTGACTAACGAGACAAGATGCTAAAAATCGCAAACGCCATTGAGTCTCCTTTATTTTTGAAACAGTGTTTACTACAAAGCCAACCACCAGTTGATTGAAACTCATCCTTAATACTCACCAGCGGTGCGCTTGGCCTCTGAGCCATGAGCCTGCTAACATAGAATTAAATCATAAAAGAAAATAATATCAAATAATAATAATAATAAAAAAAATTTGAAGATGAACATCTGAAATTTTTTTTTATCAGTATTGCTGAACTATTTTTAAATATAATTCATTTTTAATTTTAACATTTAATTGTTTAATTTTTTCCAAGTTTAAAATTTTCTGAATTAGTAGAATCGGTTCATAAATGCAGAAATTTTCCATTATTAATTTTTTCTTTTATGATTTGTATTAAAGATATTCATGGTTGATTAGAATGTAGAGGATATAATGAAATAAACATGTTTATTTACTTTCAGGAGCAGCTGAAGTTTCAAGTATATTAGAAGAACGCATTTTAGGACATACTCCAACTGCTGAATTAGAAGAAACTGGACGAGTCTTGTCTATTGGTGATGGTATTGCCCGTGTTTACGGTTTGAAGAATATTCAAGCTGAAGAGATGGTGGAATTTTCTAGTGGTCTCAAGGTAAGAATACAGTTAATATTTCTGTATCAATGTCATATATACACATGTATGAACATAATGTAAATTAGGATGTTATAGGAAATATAAAATCTTCACATATTTTAAAATAAAGTTATTTCTGAAGATTTAATAAAGTTTTTACTTCTGACTGTACATTTAAAAAAAATTTTTTTTCCCCTTTTTATTTATGATCCCTTTTCTTTTATATGAGAATGAAAAACCTAAAGAACTAATTGTTTATTACCAAAAATTTGTCTTTCACTCTGTCAGAAAATTTCACCGAAGATCATAATAATTTCCTTATATGCTCCACATTTTAGTGTTGTACAAAATAGTTGATTGTCAATATTTTTTATTCATTTTTTTTTTTAATCTTGTTTTAAAAATATTAAATAATTTGATGTTAAATATTTCAGCACCCAGGTCTAGTACTCACAATCGTCAAAAGTAATATTATTTCTCGCTAGTATGAAAATCGAATCTTTATCAAAGATTTTATTTGGATTAAATTGGTAATTCTTATAAATACTAGAATTACAAAATTTAGATTTTTTTTTCTTAAATTGATTCAGAAATTTCTTCCTATTTATTATTAGAATTTTCTATGAAAAATTATTAAAGCCAGTTAGTCTATGAACATTTAAACATCAGTACATTTTATATGCATCTACAATAGTTTAATTGTTCTGCAAAGTTTAGATATTAGTCCTTAATGTATGAGTTACAAACTGATTTACTGAAATTTAATTATCAATTAAAAATGATACAAAAAGTTTAAATTCCAAATACAAATTCCTAATTATATCAAATTTTTAGTTCTGTTTTATGCAACTCTTAGAAGTTATTAATTTTAAGTTTATTTTAATGTGTTAAATTCTTATTAGAAACATTTTTTTTTAGTTTTAAAAATTTAAATTTTCATTAGCATCTTAATGTATTATAAAAAAGGAAAAATTACTGAAAGGAATTTTTTGAAATTTTAATATCAACCATATTTTACGATCTTATCCGTCGGGGTCTATTTTCCCTTTAAGAATCCGCCATTGCAACTTAATTATTGTAAGTGATATCATTGTTATAACTCCAGAGTGGTGCAGTTGTATTATTAAAAAACAAGAACAATTTTATCATTTGATAGGTTACATTTGATAAAAAAGAATTTAAAAATTACTTTTTTACGATAAAAGCAATTAGTTTTTATTTGATTTTGATTACATTGTGCAGATATAACCGCTACTATCGTAAACAAAATTTAAAGGTTATGATATTCATTCTGATGTGTTATTAAGCAGTAGTTAAAAGATGGTATATAATGTAATATCTTCTGCAGGGTATGGCCTTGAATTTAGAACCTGACAATGTAGGTATTGTCGTGTTTGGTAATGACAGGCTCATTAAGGAAGGAGACATCGTGAAAAGAACTGGAGCCATTGTAGATGTACCCATTGGAAATGAATTACTTGGACGAGTAGTTGATGCCTTAGGAAACCCTATTGATGGAAAAGTAAAGCCCAGTTTTTATGTTTTATGATTATATAAATATTTGTTGATAAAGTTGTTTTGTACAGTAATTTATTAATTAATCAGTAATTTAACTATTTTTTAAATAAATACATATAGTAGTTATACATTAATTTACATCTACATAATTATTGTCAATATAAAAAGTTTTATTATTAAAGTTACCTTTAAAAGTTGAATGTAAAACTCTCAATATATCCATGAATGCACTAGGACAGTAGGTTAATTTTGAGAGATTTGTGGGATAATTACTGCTGGGATAATTCTGTTGCTGTTGCCAAATTTAAATTTTTTAACTCATATACTTTATATTTGTTTTAATTATTTTTTTCTGCATATCTAGGGTCCCATTACTTGCTCAAAACGTGCTCGAGTTGGTGTCAAAGCCCCAGGTATCATCCCTCGAATCTCTGTACGAGAACCTATGTTAACAGGTGTCAAAGCTGTAGACAGTTTAGTACCCATTGGTAGAGGACAGAGAGAGTTGATCATTGGTGACAGGCAGACTGGGTTTGTTGAATTAATTTATCAAAATAATATATATGTAATAATATAGATATAAAGTTAATGTTCTTAAATTGGGAAAATAATTACAAAAAATATTTATCTTTATAGAAAAACTGCCATTGCCATTGATACTATTATCAATCAAAAGAGGTTTAATGATGGAAATGAGGAAAAGAAAAAACTGTACTGTATTTACGTTGCTATTGGTCAGAAGAGAAGTACAGTGGCCCAAATTGTAAAGCGACTCACTGACTCTGGTATTTACAATAATTTAATTATTTTAGTTTTCTTTTTCAATTTTAAAAAGTAAAATTAGATTAAAAATTCTATAATCTAACTTTAGATGCTATCAAATACACCATCATTGTTGCCGCCACTGCATCTGAAGCTGCTCCCTTGCAATACCTTGCTCCATATTCTGGTTGTGCTATGGGTGAATTTTTCAGGGACAATGGTATGCATGGCCTTATCATCTATGATGATTTATCCAAACAGGTGCGTCTTAAAATATTAAATTTTTTAGTTGAACGCTAAAATCAATATTGCATTGATAACTTGATTAAAAGTTTCGTAATTAAAATTTAAAATCTATCAGTAAATTTCTATGTATGTGAAATTTTTTATTAAATTTATATAAAAGTTTAAATACTTAATTTAATAATGATACTTTCAATAGAATACTTAAATTTAATTTTATTTGTTACTTATATTTTTTTAAAAAAGTTTTGCACTTATTATAAGAGAACTACTTGATAAAGTTATACAATTGCCTTAATAATTTCCCATTTAAGTGGACATTTGGGATCATTATCTTTTATCATAAAAAAATTATCATAGCTGATGTACAGTAAATCCTTTCAGAATGTGATTCTGCACGTATTATCTGAATTATATAAATTTTATTTGTCCAATGTTAGTATTTTATTCATATGCAGTATGAGTGAAATACTGATATTCAAAAACTTAAGCCATGTTGCTATTTTTCTTAATTACAGCAATATTTAAATTTGTTTAAATTATACATACAATCTTAATTTGAAGTATATCCAACACATTTTTTTTTCATAAAACATTGATTTTGCTGTACATGAAATACATTAAATGACATAACTTCTGTATTTAGCAAGGATTTTCTGTACTCATCAATAAAGCCAAAGATAAACATTCTGCAAAATTTTGTGTTATATATCAATATAATTCATTAATTAGATTCAATTTAAAATTAGTGCACAAAAGATAAATTTTATATTTATTTAATATATTTATAGAAATGAACAAAATGAAGAATTTTATAATAAAGAAAAAATCCTTCAAATAACATGAGAACAAATTTTTAGTATCAAAAATTGTCGCCTCTGAAACAATCTATACTAAACATAGATTTACAAATAATTAACAGTAAAAATTAAATTACAAATTTCCATAATGTTAAGAATTTGAAAATTCTGAAATTAAATATTTTAATATTTAATCCATTTAATTTTATATCATATTTAATCCTGTATCTAAAGATTATTTTAAAGTATATATCAGAAAATAATTCTTAATTAGCCAATTTTATGCCATGTGAGAAAAATATCTATATAACTAATCTAACCTAGTAAGACAATTGAAGGAGCTCATTAGATACCTTCTGATTATTCTAATCCAGTATCTTTTATTTTTATTTTAAATCTGATTGCTGATTAATAAATATTTATGTAAATGTTATGATTCATTCATTGTAGATTATAATTAAATAAAATATTTAATTTTGTTTTCAGGCTGTTGCCTATCGTCAAATGTCCCTTCTGCTTCGACGACCTCCAGGTCGTGAAGCCTACCCTGGCGATGTCTTTTACCTCCACTCTCGTCTACTAGAAAGAGCAGCCAAGATGAATGAGACCTTCAAAGGAGGATCTCTGACTGCTTTGCCCGTCATTGAGACCCAGGCTGGTGATGTGTCCGCCTACATTCCCACCAATGTCATCTCCATCACAGATGGACAGATTTTCTTAGAGACTGAGCTCTTCTACAAGGGTATTCGACCTGCCATCAATGTCGGTCTCTCTGTCAGTAGAGTAGGATCTGCTGCCCAGACAAAGGCCATGAAACAGGTATACTTTTTTATATTAAATTTCTTAATTCTAATAAATATTTTCAGCAGCATAATTTTGAAAGTATTTCATAAGAAATGAAAAAAAATAATAACAAATAAAATAACGCATTTAAGTGCTTGGTAAATTATTTTCGTACTTGCGTATTAACGGTACCTTGGCGACAGACTTGGCGGTGTTTAAGTGTCGCCAATCGAACAGCTACAGATTTGACGGTTTTTAAGTGGTGCCAATCTAACAGCTGCAGATTTGCTGAGCTTTGATGCCATTTTGTAGTGCTACGGAAATGCGTATTTGGGATTTGCCAGAAACAGAACAAGATGCAATTTTATTTTTTCAGGAGCGAAATATTTTACCAAAACAACGAAAATGTCCCAATTCCCATGACATGAAACTTTATTTTGGTAAACATAAGTTCTGGAAATGCAATTTCAGTCAGTGTGCTTATCGTGTGGGACTTAGAAAAGACAACTGGCGTGAGGGAAGCAGAATTCCATTTTGTACAGCTTTGAGATTCATATACTGCTGGTGCGAGGAGTTGACGTCGATTAAATTTTGTGAAAAGCAACTTGATTTATCGGATAAAACTGTTATAGATTGGAACAATTACATGCGTGAATTATGTGTCTTGGTTATGGAGAATAAACCAAAAAAGAAGGTAGGTGGACCAGATTGCATTGTGGAAATTGATGAAAGTTTGTTTACTAAACGTAAAATAATAATTAAAAATAATTGTTGTTTTTTGGAACAAAAATTTTAAATGTAGATTGGCACCACTTAAAAACCGCCAAATCTGTAGCTGCGGTTGGCGCGTGTGCTCTTCATTGGCGCAACTGTCGCCAAGGTATCGTTAATACGCAAGTACCATTATTTTGAAAAATTAGAAATATTAAATTAGATTACTTAAAATAAATGTTGGTATTTGATGATGGATATAATCAAAGCGCCAGGCAGTTGTAGAAGCTTCTAAACATTTTTCAACCAGATACTTTATGGATTCAGTTAGTGTTAAAAATGAGGTCATACATGTGTTATAAAAAGTCATGGCAAGATGAATTAGGTGATCAAATTTGTTTGGGTGATATATATTTACTAACAAGTTAGTTAACTTTATTAGCTTCAAAAATGCATCCAATCAATTTTTTCTCACTAATGTATGAATTTACTTTGCTGCATCATGCTGAAATTCTGTATGTTACAAATATTATAACATGCATCTTATAATTCTAGTTATGCCCTTTTTGTCTAATTTGATAGTAAATGTGGCCCAATCAAAAGATCAGTCACAATCATTTTTTAACATAAGTCATCTTAATAATTATCTAATTATATAATATTTGGTATATTATCTATTAAAGTTTTTATTTTGAATTAAGAAATTCTGTGTTAATTATGCTTATCTGAAATGTTCAGGAATTTTAATTTTAAACCTTACCATCCAATACAAATAATCTAAAAGATATATTTTTCATTCAATAACTTAACTTATATTGAAATTATTTCTTTATTGATTTGTCATATGATGTTCAAGAAATGGAAATATATCTGCATTGAATAAAATTTTATAATTGATTTATTTTTTGCATATTAATATTTGTTTTATACTGTTAATAAGTTTAAGCTTAAATTTTAAAGAGTTTAAAAGATGAGGACTTTTATGGCAATTTCAGGTTGCTGGTTCTATGAAACTGGAATTGGCACAATATCGTGAAGTAGCTGCCTTTGCTCAATTCGGTTCAGATCTAGATGCCTCAACACAACAGCTTTTGAACAGAGGTGTGCGATTGACTGAATTGCTGAAACAAGGACAATATGGTGAGTTTATTAAATTAGTATATTATATAAAGAATATATTTTAACATTTTATAAACATATTTATACAAGAAAAAAATATGTTCTATTTATAGTTTATTTATGTGATCTAGAGTAGATTAGATAATTTTCATTTATATTATGGTATGGAAATAAATATTAATTATGTAAGGTAAAATGATTCATCATTTTATATTTCATTCATTTGTTTTACCCGTTTGATTGTAAAATGATCTTGCATTAAATTTCCCCCACATTTTTTAGTGAATCTTTTGCAGTATCAAAGCTAGTAATTAGCTATGTTTTTTAATTTTATGTAAATTTATACGTATAGTATATTGTAAAATAACTTTAAAAAATGTGTTGAATGTTGCAACATGGCGATGAAGCTCCTAAATTTATGAAAATTTGTAGTTGCCCTTTCCAAACATTTTATCTTAACCTGCCCATACTAAAAATTTCATGTTATCAATCTGAATATATATTTATCACTCATTATGCTTACTTCTCTATCTCTGAAATCAATATGCATATTTTCATGATTTCTATATGCAGTGGTAGTATGTTTTCATGCACAGTTTCTAAAAATTTGAGGAATGGTTTAGAAAATTTCTTTAACATCCACAATCATCTTTGTCTATGACAAATGGCTTGGTTTTAAGTTTACTTTATCATAAAAGATATACATTTGTATTAGAAATCATAAATTTATAACAGATTTTATTTTGTCTTTATAAAGAAAAATGTCTTTATTCTTGACTTTTATTTTTCCTATTAAATTTTTTGAAATTTTATATTATAATTTATTTTATCCCATTAAGTTCCCATGGCTATTGAGGACCAAGTTGCAGTCATTTACACTGGTGTACGTGGTTATTTGGATAAATTGGACCCATCTCGCATTGGTGCCTTCGAGAAAGCTTTCTTGCAACATATAAAGAGCAGCCATCAAGACCTGCTGAATACCATTGCTACTGAAGGAAAAATCAGTGATGAAACCGACAAGAAGCTTAAGAAAATAGTGTCTGATTTCTTCGCCAGCTTTACGGCTTAAATTCATTTTAAAATACACTTTAACTTAATTTTCAAATAGACTTTATATTTAGGATGTACATGTTAAAATATTGAAAGGCAGGATGTATATGTCAACCATTTTCATGCAAAATTCATTACAATTTGTAGATTCTTCCAAAGTATTTCCTATAAAAAAAATATTTTCTTTTATACAATAAAAAGAAAAATGTTGATTTTCCTAATGTGTGTTTCAGTTTACTCTTAATTTTCATGTATAATGGTTGCTATATCCTGGGATCACTATTAAATAAAGTTGAACGTTTTTTCCTCAATGCTTTTTATTTGACTTAATATATGATGCAATAAAAAAATTATACTGTTTACATATTAATACACATTAACAACATTGAGTGAATAAAATATATTGACACCCTGAGAAATAAGGGCCAATATTTCTCAGGGTGTTCTCAAATATTGGCCCCATAAGGGCCAATATTTCTCAGGGTGTCAATATTGGCCCATATGTTAGCGTAATGGCAACTATAAGTTTTTAAATTTGATTATGCTATTTTTAAATACATGGTGGGATTGAAGTCAAGGACTGGCATAACTATAGTAGCAATTTGAACTTTACAATTGGCTTTTAAAGCTATTTTGAAACATTGTGCAAGATAACAGGCCATATTGTCTTGCTGAATGTGATCATCAGCAAAAATTGTAACATTAAATGTTTGTGATCAGCGGCCATGCTGAGTTTGAGCAGGGGTAGGCATTCTAGACAAATATTCCCTAGATCATAATTTCTTCACCACCATGTCATTAGTGAAGTATTCTGTTTTTGGCATATTCTAATTCTACCATCTGCACAATGGAATAATAAATAAAATTCAATTGATCAAACAACTTTTTTTTCAGTCATTAATGTTTTAATTTTTGGTCTGGCCCCTCAGGAACTGTAATCCACAATAACAGTGTAAACACATTTGATGGGTTTTTTGCCTGTTAAAAATTCATCTGTTGCAAACTGTGTTATGGTTTGTATTCAGATATGTTTTGTGATGTTTCTGAATTATATAGACTGCAATTTATCATAATTTTTTTGGGTAAAAACCATTCCTCTACCAATTTTTATTCTCCAGTGCTGTCTGTATTACCTGAAGTTTTCACTTTAATGTCTCTGCTTACGATGTTATGAAGGAAATTCTTTTCAAGAAACTGAATCTAGGCTTGATTCTACTATTAGATCTCGTTCAAAATCACTTGTATTGTTTCTTGCACATTTTCGTACTAACAGTGATAATTATTTCTTATGATGGTTCCTTTATAAACAGTTTTATAGACTTGATCACTGTACACATCATAGTAGCAAATGAGATTTTTAATTGTTTAATTAAGCTATAATTAATCTTAATTATTTTAACCACTCAGTTTGAATTATATTTTCATTTATTATACTATGTTAACATTGTTTTCAGATTTTATTGACATATACAGTATGGCAATTGTATTTAATTCTGTAGAATTTGTCCATTTGATAAATTTTATTGCATCTAAAAAAAAGCTCTTTAGTAAATGAAAATATTATCTTCACATAAAATTTTAAGATAGTCAAAATATGTTGTATGCTTATATTTACTCCACAAATAAATCAAGTTTGTGAACTTGCAGAATTTTCAGAATTTATTTCATCCATGAGCAATTATTAAGAAAAAAGTTCTGAGGATTTTCCATTGCCTTCCTCAAAAAATAGTGTTAAAAACTGAAAGTAATGCAGGACTTGGATAGACAATTTTTAAAAGAAAAGTAAAATAATTATGGTTACATATATTTAATCATTAACCCATTTACATCATAAGTGCATATATGCATGGAAATTACCTGGTCATTGCCATCAAAGTGCATAAATGTGCACTAGTGCAAAGTGACTATTGCAAAAGATCAAAGTATTTTTTCCTGGTAAAATAAAATAAAATAAAAAAAAAAAAAAAAAAAAAAAAAAAATGGTAGGTTTTGATTCAAATAACAGAAGTAAATAAACCAACACAATTATTGAAAATAGACTTGTGTGATCTTTTTGAACAGTAATGTTATTTTTAAAACTATTCATAAAGATAGAGCATTTCACTTAAGCAAAAATTAACAGAAGAAATATTTGAACAAAATAAATCAGAAATAAAAGCATCAGCAACACAAGAAATTTCACAATGTCCTCATTACCATTGAGAACATGGTCAACATTTTCTACTATCCATTGAAGCAACTTCATGAAAAGCTCATAAACATGTAGTTCATCACCAAAGAAAAAGGGGTTCATTTTATCAGTGTGATAAATATGTGGCTGTATATGTTTGAACATTTCAAGTACTATTATAATATATATTCAATATACAAAATATTAAACTGAATTTCTGAAGTTATTTTCCATGTATAACTTTATTGAACTATATCAAATTATAAATTCTTTGTCTGCTACTTGGGTCTTGATTTTATCATTTTGAAATATTACTATCTTTAAAAATGTTTGATGATATGGGCTAATTTTTAACTTTTTTGAAGGATGCAAATAGCTTAATATATATTATCTTTCAAGCAACATTTTAGATTCCATCTTGAAAGAACCTTTTTGGTTTTGCAGAAAAATTCCTGTGTAGAGAATTTTCTCCTTTTTATTACTGAAATTGTTACCATCAAGATAATGTTGCAGAGACAAACAGCTACTGATTTTTGTAAGAAAACAATGCTTCCCTTGGGGTGATTTAACTGTTACTTTTGGATTTATTGTAGAAAAAAATATGGAGCCCAAATTATGAATAAAAAGTTGTTTTTCATGTAAGCATGTGCTGTTAATTGCACATATTTTATCATCTAAAACTATTTTTTGGTAATAACATAAAAATTGATAAAGCTTTTCTTGTTGATTTGGCAGCTTGATGACCAATTGGCTAGCGCTCTGGTCTTTAGTACCACAGACTTCAGGTTCGAATCCTGGCGGTGGCATGGATGTTTATCAGTGGAATCGGGGCCAGATGGCCGAGTGGCTAGTATTCGGTATCGGGTTCGAATCCCGGAGGTGCCATGTATGTTTGTAGTGGCTCGAAATCCACTTTAAGTTGTAGATCCCGGTCTCATATGACTGTAGAGTGTCACAGAGCCCAATCAGATTTCTCACCCAGATCATTCCCAAACTGTAAAGGAGCAACTCAGATTTAGGTACAGTGATGTAGTACGGCGTAGTAGTAGTGATTCGGTATCCATTTTAAACTGTATGTCTCGGTCTAATTGGATCAAAGTGTACACAAAATAATAGAGCGACAAACCAATCTTGTTGATTTGTTAATGGAAGTTTTGTGTCTGAGTTACAGTTTGGTTAATCATATGCAATTCAAAATAAACCACCCTTTCTATATCCCCATCAAATGTAAAACCATGTAGTCTTTATATGTAATCCTAGCTCTATTGTGGGAACAGGTTTTTGTTTTTTCGAATAACTTGTATCCACTTTTAATCTCCAGTCACTCTTTAAAAAAGCGTCAATTTCATATCTTGTGTCTAGTGATATGCAAGCATTTACTTGATGCTAACGGTTTTAATAAGCTCAAACACCAGCTCGAGAAACTTTTTCTATTATTTTTAGGTGTTCCATTACTGTTGTTTGCGTACAGTGGAGTCTTTTATCAGCTTATCCTTTACTTGTTATATGAGGTATTGAATCTACCAATGCTTTCAAATCAACATTACGAACTTACATTGACCCACCACTTCTTTGTTCATCTTCAAGATTAACTTCCAAAACTTCCTTCTTGGAACTTTTTAAACCTCTGTAGAATTTGACTTTAACTTGTAGATCTTGGATACACGGAGGAAATGCTTCTAGTTGTTCTACTTCGTTTCCATGGAGACTAAACTCAAAAAGCATTATATGGCAATTTATCATATTCCATCACTTTTCTGGAAACTCAAAATGTGTGATGGAGTGTAGAATAAAGGGTACGATGTTACTCTGAAAGACATTAAAAAAAAAGTATCAAAATGGATTTTGGCCATTTATATCGACTTGAATTTAAGAAAGTTAACATTTTGCTTTATTTTCTATTCAACCTAATTCTTTCTCCATACCTTCGTATTCAGTAGCATCCTAATGGGGCTTGATGGCTGAGTGGCTGGCGATCTGGCACTCAGTATCACAGGTTTCAGGTTCGAGTCCCGGGTGTACCATGAATGTTTGTAGTGGTTCGGAATCCACGTTAAGCCGTAGGTCCCGATCTCATATGACTAAGGGCGTCACAAGACCCAGTCAGATTTCTCACCCAAATAATTCCCGAACTGTAAAGGGGCAACTCAGCTCTAGACACAGTAATGTGGTGTGTAGTAGTAGTAGCAGCATCTAATAGTAGATAGAAGTGACATTTGATTTCCACAACAATGGTTTTATTTTTCACTAATTATTCAGCTCCAAATGATTGGGTTATCGCTCTACGGTCATTTTGTGCCCTCTTTGGGTTAATTAGACCAGGATCTACAGTTTAACTTGGATTCCGAACCACTTACAAACATCCATGCCACCGCCAGGAATTCGATATTGAGGCCTGTGGTACCAAAGGCCAGAGAAAGAGCCCATTGGCCATCAAACCGCTGAGCTCCAAATCAGTTGTGTTGATGTAAGGAAGTTACAGAATAGTTATAAGAATTCCTTAAACTATTCTAAAGCTGTATAGTTCATGTAATAAATTTTCAAATATAAATTATCAGTATTTTGGTAAGAAGTTTTCTTTTTTCTTTTTCTTTCTTTCATAAATAGCTATCAATATTTGGCTTTTAAGTTATTTTTCATAGTTTGTGAATTTAGTACTTGCGAATCATAAATGTTTAATTTATCAGTGCATGGTGGGCTACAAAGTTTTAAGGCCTTGAAACTGGTATTCATACTTTGTATACTTTATGTATTAAGTCCTGTAACATCTCGGGCCTATATAAGGGCCATTTTCAGGTTCATGGTAACATTTTAATTTTATTTACAAGCACTATATATATAACAGATACAGAACTCTGGTTTATTATAATTTATTATTTACAAAAAATGAAAATTAAACATTTAAATTGGATTCACAAATGCGCGATTTATCACAAGTACAGTTTACTTCAAGGTCAGATATTTTCAAGATTCTCGAGTCTACGACTAATCAAAAATACATGGTCTGCGGCAGACCTTAATTATCCCACGGCGTGATACACAAAACCACAAAGGGCTCATTTTGGAAACAGGCGAAATCACCGGCTTATTTAATCACTTCAGAAAAAAAAAAAAAAGAAAAACAACATTTCTGGTCGACTCGTCGTAGAACTCTCTCCCTTCTTCACCAAAAACCTCCTTTGAAGACAATCGATCAAGGAGAGGATCAGATTTCCTCACTTCTCTTTGGAGTAGACATTTCTCAGCTCGTGGTCTATCACTAATCAAGTTGGAACAACTAATGGTATAGTTCATATTTAATCTGTAGTTATTTCGACTTGTGAAGGTCGCACAGACATAAGTCTAGTTTTATGAGTCTCATTATATATGATACCGAATATCTGCTATCAGATTTGAGTGACAGGGTGTTCTCGTTAGTACAAAACATTAATTGCATGTAATATAACTACCCACAATAAAGCTCTTCTACTGTCAAATATGAGTGATGGGTTTATTATATATTTGTCAAATAACGTCCATTCTTTTTTTCTGGTGCGTTCCTTTATAACGTATTTGTGATTAAAAGAAAGCAGGAAATTATTAGCACTTATTTAGTTATAGTTTTTATTTGTTAATTTATGGGATCATTTAACATGAGTTAAAATTTGCAATTTAGTATATAATTTCATTTATTTTGGTTTCATAAATTAATACCCATTACTTCGTTTTTTTCCTTAATTCCTTATTTAATTAAAAATTATTAAAAGGAAGTGACAAAATCATTTCTGTACATTCTAAAAAGAAAAATATTTTATATATCATTATCTTTCTGGCATAATTAAAAAAAATTTTTTTTGAGAGAAAAATAAATCGGGAAATGAAAAATACGTTTTTCTGATTTTCTATTCGATTATTCATTTATTTAAAACCGAAAAAGTAATTATCTAAAACAACATCTTGACGACCCTATTTTCCCTCTCATTTAAAACGAATATAATTGACTTTAATTTTACTAAAACACTAGTTTTAATTCTGACCTGAATAAAAGTGCTCACGTTCCGTTATTTAACTTCGTTCTCGCCGCAGTTGAATTAACTGAGTTACCAATTTAAAAAGGAACTCACTTTATCCTGTTGCGTAAGTATACAAAGGAGAGAAAAGTCGGAGATATTAGCATTCATGGTACTGCTGTGATTAAATTGCACAAAATTTTTACTTTTAATTGATAGAGTGGCATTATGTGAGATACCAGTTAGACGATTTTACTTTAACCAAAAGTCAAATGGCAACGTCTCGGAAATCGTTTGGCGATTTTGCTTGTTATCACAAACCAGCTTGTACCAGAAGTAAGCCGACAAAGAGGTGGACAAAGATTTATTTCGGGCTTGATTGAAATTTTACTATTTGCATTTCAATTATCTTTGTTGTTGTGCTCATTTTTTTCATATATCCACCATTTGTTTAGTGTTAAAGCCTTAAAGTTCTCATTGCATAAGAATGTTGTGTTGTTCTGCAGTATGTAATGGGTTCTAATTATTTTAGTTATGTAATCGAGCTATTTAATTGTAATGTCAAAACTCACTCAAGGATTTATACTTTAAATAATATAACATAGATAAAAATAAAACAAACAAACAAAACAAATAAAAAATTAACAAACAAAAAATATTTGTTGAAAGTCAATTGCAGAACTAAATGTTCATTATATATTTTGTTTGGAATTTCTGTACGCAGCTGGCCTTGTATTAATAGTTGTAGAGAATTCTCCGCAAGAAATTTTAGTATTATTTTTTTTAACCGACATCCTTTTTTTTTTAAAAACCTACTCCAGCCCTAGGCATGACTGCCTACTATCTATGGCGGGCAGCCCAATACAGTTCAGAAGCACACATAAAATAATTAAAATCTTTTGCAGTATTTACAGCTTCTACGTCAATTAGTCCAGGACAGTAGTTCAAGTGGTAACCACCCTTGCCAGAATTAGTCAAGCAAAATGGGAAAGTCGGAGAGTCTGCTAGTCCAAATATGTGAAGGTCTTTCCCAGGATCATCATGTCCAGTTATTGTTCTGAAATTGGCTACCCTTATGTGCCTGGGCAAATCACATGGAATGGGATTATCCATAAAGAAACTCCAAGTCTTCACTCTGACTGAGTTGGAAATAATTTCATTAATTGGCCTTAAACCTAGCTGTAATAATTCTCTTAATACTATGGTAGTTAATAGGGGGATCTGATTAAGGAAGGTTGAATCTGGTCTTAGCAAGGGCATCTGCAAACCCGTTACCAGCAATACCACAGTGACTTGCAGGGGTCCATTGCAGGGTAACATTGCGTCCGCCTTCTATCGATCAAAACTTGACATTCAAGAACAGAAATATCTTTTGAAGCCATAACAGAAGAAATAGCTCTAATAGTGGCCTGTGAATCGATAAATATCACAATTTTCTATTCTTCTGAAAAAGTAATCTTTGTAAAAGTGCCTGTTGTCAATAGGATATCCTTCCTATATATATACACTGGTGTGCAAAACTTAAGCAACAATGTAAAAATTTAGCAGATAGCCATGAAATTGCAGAAAAGGAAGTCTGGAGATCAGTACAATGAACACGTAAGTCAGTAGAAACGTCATGCGTATGCAAATATCAGGAACGAAACGTCGGAGGCGATGTGAGCGTACGCAAAACGTGTGATGTCGGCGCGCGCAGCTCAACAGTAGAATAAAAGGAAGGACGGAGACGCAATTCAACATATTAGCTCCAAGTGCCAGTGAGTCAATTCGTGAAATATGGCTAGAAGAAATCACCTGGACGACTTCACACGGGGAAGAATGATCGGAAAGCTGGAGGAGGGGCGTACTGTTACCAGTGTAGCTGCAGAGTTTGGAATCAACAAAAGTGTCGTTTCGCGCTATTGGAAAACGTTCCAAACCACAGGTACATCTGTTAGAGAGGTTGGTGGTGGCCGTCAGAGGAAGACAACTTCAGGGGATGACCGATATATCGTCCTGCAGGCGAAAAGAGGCCGACAGCAGTCAGCAAGCGCCATTGCTCAGCAACTCTGTACAGCAACGGGGTGACAAGTGTCGCTGTTTACTGTGGCCAGACGCCTTCACAAAGTGGGCCTATTCGCCCGCCGTCCTGAAAGCTGCCACCCATTGAAAGTTGGCCACCGAAGTCACCGTTTACAGAGGTGCAGAGAGCACACAAACTGGACCACTGATCAATGGAGTCGTGTGCTCTTTACGGATGAGAGTCGGTTCTATACCAGAAGCGATTCTCGACGCGTTTTGATTTGGAGAGAGGTCGGGACCCAGTTTTATCCCAGTAAGAACAAGGAAACACAACAGTTACAAGGAAAGACACCGTTATGGTGGTTCTGGAGTTCTTGTCTGGGGAGGTATTTTGCTGAACGGGCGAACTGAGCTCCACGTTTTCGACAGAGGGTCTGTATCCGGGGATCGCTATTGTGAGGAGGTACTCCTTCCCCATGTGCGTCTGTTCCGAGGTGCCATTGGCCCAGACTTCATTTTTATGGATGACAATGCACGGCCACATCGGACTCTTGCTGTTGAGGAGCTACTGGAAAGTGAAGATATAACTCGAATGGATTGGCCAGCGTACTCCCCGGATTTAAATCCCCTCGAACATGTGTGGGATGCTTTGAGGAGACGCATTGCAGCACGCTTACATCCTCCGGAGAACACCTAACAACTCTAACAGATGCTGATTGAGGAATGGGCACTCCTACCGCAAAAAATGTTGCACCAGCTGGTTCTGAGTATGCGGAGACGGTGCGAAGCAACCATTGCAGTGAGGGGAGGACATATTCCATATTAAGGGACATCAGCTGGTTGTTCTTCTGGTCTGGCTTATTTACCTCTCCTATATTATTTGCTGACTTGTGAAAATAAGCCAGTTTATTTTTTTTTTACAAAACTATAAGACTTTTTAACGGATTCAGTGCGAAAAACACTTATTTGCCATTAAGTATGAAAAACACTCCATTAGCTCCTTCAGAGGCAATTCGAAAGAAATGGCTGAATTATCTGTGGCGTGTACGTTATCTCAGTTAATAAAATTTTTCATTTGTTTCTTTATCCGCATCGAAATTCTTCTAGATAGATTTTCTGTTTGTTTATTTTACAACTTTTATGTCTTGTTTTAAATTGTAAGAATGAAAGTTCTCTTTTCTTGTCTTAACACTTAGATTTATTTATTTATTTTATTTATCTCTCCTATACTATTTGCTTGCCTTGTGAAAATAAACAAGTTCATTTTTTTATAAAACTATAGGAATTTTTAAATAATACAGTGTGGATTTGCCATTAAGTATGAAAAACACCGATTTGCCATTAGTTTGGTTTGTCACTCTACGGTCATTTTGTGCACACTTTAGGCTAATTAGATCGAGACCTACAGTTTAACGGGAATTACGAACAACTAACAAATATCCATGTCACTGCCAAATTTGCCATTAAGTATGAAAAACACTGATTTGCCATTTCGCCCTATGGGGGCCAGCACACTTAACGCAGTGTGTTGGAAGTCGGCATACTTCCGACGAGTGGAAGTAGCCCTGGCAATTCCAACAAATAGATGGGTCCGGTTGCCCTCTGTGGCTCTCAACACTAACCCTCAGACCGAGGAGATTTGAGAGGCTGTATATCTCCTCAGTTTTCGAGGATGGAGATAACTGAACATATAATAAGGGCATAAGCTCCCTGGTACGGAATTTGGACATCCGAGCAATTTTAATAAGGGGGAATTCGAGAGCTGAGTTCTGCCTCTATATCTTCTACGGGAGTCATTAAGTATGAAAAACACTGCATTAACTCCTTCAGAGGCTATTCCAAAGAAATGGCTGGATTATCTGTGGCGTGTACTTTACCTCAATTAATAAGATTTTTCATTTGTTTCTTTATCTGCATCGAAATTCTTCCAGTTACGAAAAGGCAGCTCTCATTTCCAATTCCAAGCGGTGCCGCAGACCGCCTTCCTGATTCTCACAGGCGGTGATGGACAGATAGCGAAGAAAATGGAGTTATTTTTCTTCTGTTTCTCGCATTGTTTCTCCATCTGAAGCACAACAACTGCTTAATTAGTTTCGGTCCGCTGATGCACGCTCGTTTGTGGCCAACGTTTCCTTTTGACGCCAACAGATAAAAGTCGCGCCCAATTTTCTCGTTCCATTCCTTCCGTTGAATGCTGATGAACCGTTATATTGGGTTGTTTAGAAATTATGACCGCGCTTTCCAGGTTTTGTTGGAAAAAGTTTTAATTAGATAAGATCGTTACCACTTTCTGGTCGTTCCGATAGATCCATAGTGAGAAAAATGCTTTTCTAGTTGACTATGTCCTTCTTTATGAGATTTTACCATAGTCAGCAATCTTTTGTTTTTCTTTTGTTCTAATGCAGCTGGCAAACACTTAGACAGTTGTCTTGGATGCCTTAAGGCAAGCGCTGCACCGATGTTACTCACTTAGCACTACCCAGGAGGTGCGTGTAGCTTGAAGATAAGCTACGGACGTGGAGTAGCAATACCCCGTAACGCTCTACGATCCTATTAGACCGGGACCTACAGTTTAAAGACGATTCCGAACCACTACAAACATCTATGCCACTGCCGGGACTCGAACCCGAAACCTGTGGTACCGAGCGCCAGAGTGCGGCCATTCAGGCCCTTGCAGTCTACTGTATGTATACATATATATATACTAGCAGAATTCGACATTCGTTGTCTGGCAAAAAAAAAAAAAAAAAAAAAAAAAAATGCATTGTAGAAAATTACATATCTCAAATATATTCTCCATGTTCCAAAATATATAGCATACTAATATTCATGGATATCGATTGAATGGTATATAAGCCAAAATGCTGCAACACCATCTGGTGGCAAATAATAATAAAGTGGATAGCGCGAACCTATTTTCTGATACTCTAATACATATTATTACCAATTTTCTAGCGATTGGTTGAATGGTATAGAAGTTGATATACTGCAGCACCATCTGTGGCTACTTATAAAAAAGGGGATAGCATAAAAATATTCTCCATGTTTTGTCAAAACACACAGAAAAGTTTTGATCAAAATCGGTCAAGTCGTTTAGGGGAATTCAGTGATAAACACACGTCAGAAGAACCCGATTATAGCGCCACCTACCGGGTCCAATTGTGAATCTAACCCATCAAGGACCCACTCATACACACACAAATTATTTCATCCAAATTGGTCTAGCCGTTTAGGAGGAGTTCAGTGACAATGTACAGAGGAATTATATATACATAGATATACACTCAAGAGCCAAAACATTATGACCACCTGTCAATAATGAGTTGGCCCAAATTTGGCGCACAACACAGCTTCAACCCGCCTTGGCATGGATGCCACAAGTCCTTGGTAGATGGCCGGAGACAGATTGTACCAGATGTTTAAGCAACGGTCACGCAAATCCGAGATATTGAGAATTGGTGGTCTTTGAACTCTGAGCTGCCGTCCCAGGACATCCCAAATGTGTTCTATTGGATTGATATCCGGTGAGTTAGGCGGCCAGGACATTAACTGGAATTCAGCATCATGTTCCTGGAACCACTCCAACACAATTTTAGCCTTGTAACAAGGGGCGTTGTCCTGTTGGAACATTCCATTTCCAGCTGGAAAAACAGAGACCATGTAAAGGTGCAATGTTCAGATACCCTGTAGCATTCATGGTCTGCTCTACCACAACCACGGGTCCCAGAGACGCCCAAGAGAACGTCCCCTAAAGCTTAATACCGCCACCACCGGCCTGTGTATGACCTACTGTACATTGAGGGAGCAACTGTTCGCCTGGAAGACGGCGTATCCTGACACGGCCATCAGCGTGATGAATGACAAACCGTGATTCATCTGACCAGGCAACTCTCTCCCACTGATCCATGGACCAGTCACGATGTTCCCGGGCCCAGCGCAGGCTCAGTTGGCGATGACGCTTGGTCAGCAAAGGCACACGAGTGGAACGTTTGCTGCGTAGCCCCACATCCAACAGTGTCCGCTGAACAGTGTGCTCCGTGTGCAGGAACAGTGAACAGTGTGCTATTCTATTTGGCCCTGCATTGTATTGGACTGTCAGCTGAGCCACTGTCTGGCTCCGGTTTTGCTTCATCATGCGAGACAGTCTCCGGCGAACTTTTTCTTTGATAGCGTGTGGACGTCCAACACCATGTCGTCTACTGCTGGTTTCACCGTCATTCATCCACTTTGCATAAGTACTAACAACTGTAGATCGCGAACAACCCACGAGTCGGGCAGTTTCGGAAATACTTGCTCCGAGTCTTCGAGCCATTACACCCTCTTCTATCAACAGATAGCCTTTTCCATCACACACAGAAGTAAGTGAAAGAATGATTCTTCAGACTCTCCAGCAGCAGTTAAATACCACTTCCACCTGATCACGTGCCTTCCACGTCATCCAGGCGAGTTGATTGCAAAATGTAGGGGTGGTCATAATGTTTTGGCAATCATATTTCGGTGACAATAGCGAATTTGAGATAGCGAGGTTCTAAAAAATTTTTCAAGGTAGACTATGCCGATTGGCAATGTATGCCAATTATATATTCCCCCATTGACAATTTTTTTTGTTTTGGCAAAAAATTTTAGTTGCGAACAAAATGACTATTAATTTGATGACAAATTTTGTTCCTTTCCGTTAAAGAAAGAAGGAAAAGATGATCTCCTTTTGAAAAAGTCGTCAAGAAGAATCATACGAATTTCCCAAATTCAATTCAAATTTTTTTATTTCTACAGGACGAAAAGAGGAAAATCAAACAAATGTTTATGTCTAAAAAGATTAGATACGTTGACATTCAGAAAAACAGAAAGATAATACACACAAATTATATTAAAAATATCATTAACTATGAGTGATTTTTATAAAATTTAATTTTTTTCAAACAGTTTATCATCCAAGATAAGATTTTTTTACTTACGAAACACGATCGAAGCTCTAATATTCTTAGAAAAAAATATTTTGTCAAATGTATTTAAATTATCTTTACAATGTAATACAATTATCTTTAAAATGTCAATGAGCTTGATATGAAATACTGCATAGATAATAGTTTTATTTTAGTATTTATTTTTATTTAAATGTAGGGGTGGTCATAATGTTTTGGCTCTTGAGTGTAAATATGATATATATAATGTGAAGAAAAATTAAAAGTTTATGTTTTAGAACTTATAACTATATAAAATGGAATAAATAATAAATTCACGTACACCGGTAAAAGCATATGGTTTTACAATACTTGACCAAATACATAATAGCATTATTAATGATAAACCAGAAGATAATGTAATATTTACAGTCAAATAAAGATAGAAGTTTCTACAACTAGAAAGAAAAACATAATCAAAAGTTAATGATATCACAAAAAGCAACATTGGAAGTAGAAGGACTTTAAAGCAGTTTGTTTAATTAGCAGTTGGTAAAGAATTGTACATGCTGGTACTCATTATTCAGCACCATCAGCCTCTGAACAAAATATCTTATTTTTAAAGACAAGAAACTGTTAAAAGTAATTGTAAATTCTAACAATATATCCAAACCGAAGCTAGAAATTTAAGATAAAATAAAAAATAGTACGAAATCGGTCAATTTATGGCTTTAATGTACATATGCTTGACGTTCGAAAACTGTTTTGACAGAATAAGAGGGGGTGATAGTGCCCATGAAAACGAAGGAAATTTATAATGGAGCCTAGAGTCGCACTTCTTTCTGAGTGTCCCAATAAAGCAACTTCGAAAGACGTCTAATTAAGCACGAATCGTCGACTTAATGAGATCACAAAAAGCTACATTGCAAGAAATGGAATGTAGAAGGACTTTAAAGCAGTTTGTTTAGTTAGCAGTTGGTAAAGAATTGTACATGCACATTTTAAAAATTTATTTTTACAAAGCTTCTTTTTTACCTAAATTTTTATAATCTTTCTTCCTATTATTAAAACAAAATTAATATGTAAAGAATATTATAAAGTTAATTTAAAAAGAAAATAGGGAGCAGCAAAGTCCATATGTAATTAAAATTCATGACGCAGGAACTTCTGAACTGTATTTTTTTGAAACATACATATACTACTCTGAACAATGTGCTTTTTCAAAACCATGTTTTTCGTAGAATTCATTAGGCTGATGGCCGAGTGGTTAGAGCTGACTGTAAAGGGGCAACTCAGCTCTAGGCACAGTGATGTAGTGCAATAGTAGTCTTGATGTGTGCCAGTATATGCAGACTACCTTGGCCCACCATGGGCTGTTGTGCCAGTGAAGAAGATCTTATAGAATAGACTTTTATGAAAAAAATCCCTAATTGTAGACAACATTCCATAATCAACACCCCAATACTTAAAGGTTTTTTAAAGAGTTATCCAGGAAAATTACAAATTAATATTTACTCTACATTACTTTAATAATTCTATCTCTACTCTACATTAATACAATCATTCTACTTTTATTAAAAACGATCTTTTTAAATCCGATATGTATGACTATTTTCCTACAATAAGCATCTGAGATATCCGAATATGTGACATAATGAACAGCTAATGCATTTTAAATAAATGTTTGGAAATAATAAGTGTTTTCCAGATAACAATCGAGCCATTTGATCTTTTAATGAATTGAATTTCCAATAATAATAGTTTTTTTTCTCACCATTTTGGCAATTTAGCGGGAAAAATGCTTTTGACTTCAGTAATAATAATAAAAAAAAGGACCTCTTTCATGCTTCATCGGCCACTGAGGTAACAAACAAGAAATTCCTCTCTTGGACTGCAGTAGTACGCTTGGAGGACTTTTCGAATGTTTACACGTTCGAAATTCACTGGAAGAGAAAGTGCTGTGAGACCTTTCCCTCAGGGAACACGCCCCAAAGTTGATTCGATATGAAAACATAAAAAAAAACCACACACACAAACATATATATCCTTCGACTGCAACCATAACCGTGACATGTCGTTTCCTTTGTTCGACCCATCCCTTGCGCAAGGAATAAATCACGGATTCTTCCCACACACAGATTTCTTGGAAATTTCACGAAATAAACAAAATTCTTTTTTTTTCCTCTCTTGTAGTGTGGTCCTTGGAATTCTGAAAAGGGCGCATTGCTCCGCCATATTTTATGACCTAAAATGACTTTGACGAATGATTTCTTACTTGGATCTAGAAATCTGAAGATGTCACAATGTAGCCGCTATATTATAACGAAAGACAACCTTCATGGGAATTCCATAATGTGTAAGTTTTATAGTTTTACAGGTTTTGTCAAAGACTTACATGAAATTATGTCACAGTATGAAGACATTCAATTATGGAATTATGAAGTCATATTCAATAAATTGGTTTTTATTTCTATAAGTTGTCAAGTGAAGATCGAAGTATAGACGATTATTCAATATTCTGAACGAACTGTAGGTAATCGTTCAGATCAATTGGAAGATCGATTGGTTCAATCAGATGATCTATTGATTCTGAACGAATTGTAGGTAATCGTTCAGATCAATTGGAAGATCGATTGGTTCTATCAGATGATCTATCGATTAGGTATCAAGTGAAGATCGAAGCATAGTAGATTGTTCAACATTCTGAATGAACTGTAAGTAATCGTTTAGATAGATTGGATCGATCAGATGATCAATCGGTAAGTTGTCAAGTGAAGATCAAAGTATAGTACATTATTTAACATTCTGAACTGTAGGTAATCGTTCAGATCGCTAATCGATTTCCGATAATTGAAAGTTCGAATAATCGAAGTCCTCGGATAGCAGAGAGTTCATACTTTTAGAGCTATTTGCAAAGTATATAAGCATTAAACTTGGCCCCAGCCAAAACCTTCTGCCTATTGGCAGATTTCGTGACAAGAGACTTTTCCTTTTTATGGGGTAGGGTTGTCAGCCCTATGCCCAACGCATTTTATAAAGTCTCCACCTAAAAATGCTTCATCCCAGCAAAAAAACTTATAAAATGTTGTTTCAGAGAACAATAAACAATCTTTTTTTTCAACAATAAGTTTAAACATAAAATAAGGAACATATTGAAAAATTACCAAATAAACAAATGGAACTCTGAAGTGCAGTGCTCCCATTATTTTATATTTTTGAGGCATGAAAACTTTGATAAGGAGTAAAATATTTGAGGCATACAAAATTTGATTTTTTATGTCCAATGTTTTCCCATACATAAAAAAGATGTCTTCTTAGAATGTTTCATACAATGAAATAGCCCGTATTTACATGGAAAAATGGCGATCAATCAACTCAGCAGGCCGCAATTGGGCATAACACAACATTTTTTTCTGTAATTTAATAATGAGTTTATATTATTCATAATCATCATCATTGTCGCAACAGCCCCATGGTGGGCCAAGGCCGTCTGCCTAATTCTTTCGCGTCATTGGATGTTTTCTTTTTATGGTGTAGGAATGTCAGTCGTATTCCCATCGCTTTACAGTCATATTAGAAAGGGACTTACAGTTTAAAGTGGATTCCGAATCACTACAAACATCCATGGCATGGCCGGGATTTGAACCTGCAATCTGTGGCATCGAGGGCTGGAGCTATATACATATAGGGTGATTATAAAAAACTTTCTCGATGTAAGAGTCCCTAGTTATCATACCACTCACAGAAATTGAATAAAATTATTCTGCTAATATGTATAAAGCTAAATCAGCTGCATGTCTGTCGTTCCAATGGTAAATGATCTCAACCGGAAAGGCATATTTTCTTCTTTTTTCAATTCCTTCCATTAGCTCACAGTCTCCCTATATATATCTTGTTCAAATTTTCTATCGTTAATAAAATACTTTTTATTGATCCACTCGAGTTCAAATACATTTTTTTTGAACTTGTAGTGGATGACACTCGATGTTAATACAGTTTTTTTTCTCAAATATCAATTCAGTAATTAAATTAAATTAATTCATTTTGGGTTTTTTTAGATTTAAGTTGGATATATCTACCAATAGATGGCGCCAGATAAACTTAAAAAAATGAATGAAAATTATTTGTAACGGATTTTCTGCAATATAGTGAAAAAAA
Source organism: Caerostris darwini (assembly GCA_021605075.1). Taxonomy (NCBI): domain Eukaryota; kingdom Metazoa; phylum Arthropoda; class Arachnida; order Araneae; family Araneidae; genus Caerostris; species Caerostris darwini. Next base: position 74,919 of record BPLQ01001575.1, read on the forward strand.
AGTAGGAATTGACTTAAAATTTTTTTTTTATATTACTTCTTTTTTAAACACTGGTGCGGTTTGTGTTTCGTTTATGTATTTCATGATAAACTCATTGACGAGTGATGAAGAAGGACATTGCTTTCCAAGAAGAGTTTTAGAAATAATTACCCCTGCATTTACGTGTCGATGGGGAAAAACCTAGAAAATTTTTATCACGCAGCTTGACTATCGATGAGTGTTTCCTGCATGAAACGAGACGTTTCCTTAACGCCATTGAGTCTCCTTGTTTTTGAAAGCCGCGACTGTAATAGATTCCACCAGCAGATATGAACTAAGCCCTTTTGCACACTAACTCCGTGTCCGTCATTTGGAAGTAATTTCAGGATTAACTTTGTGAAAGTTATAATTAGTTAAACAATACAATAAGAATTCTAAATTAAAACACTGTCGTAATTTTTAATCAAGATACACTTGTATATAATGCAGTATACAGTAGATTGGGCCTGCAATAGACTGGGCCCTGATGGCCGAGTCGTTGGCTCTTGGTGTATCATGTGTCGGGTTTGAATCCCGGCGGTGTTATGGGTGTTTTTAGTGATTAAGAATTCACTTTAAACCTTAGTGCGTAAACCGATCTTTAAACCATCCTTTAAATCGTAAACAGTAGGTCAGGGTCTAATTTGACAGTAGAGCGTTGGGCGTAGGGTTCACAACCCAAAGAGAAAACGTATCCTGTCTCGAAATCTATCAGTAGACAGACGGAAGAAGAAGAAGAAGAAACAGTAGATTCTTGATAACAGCAACAACAACATTCAATGAGTTTTGTTTTCAAAATGTCAGAATATCTTTTGGAAAGCTTCCATGGCATTATGCAGTTATAACATTCTTCTATAAATGGTAAGATATAAAAACAACTTAATAACTTTTCAAAATCTTTATACTCTCCGAAACCGAAACAAGATTTTTGAAATATCTATATAGACGACTTTTTTTTTTACAATTCCACCGTTTTATAAGCATAACTATTTTATATTTATTCTTTACTTAAAAATTATTTATTTTAAATTTCTCATATTTTTTATTCGATATTTTATTTTAGAGAATTGAAAAGAAACATACGCTTTTTAAAGTGTTCAGCCGTTAATCCTTTTGACAAACTTTATTACATGCCTATTTGTTTAGATATTCACTTTCAACGGTTACGAGCATTTATTTTGTTTACGGAAACGAAAAAATGAATGGCTAGTTAAATATCCGCCATTTGTGCAAATATAGCATAAAAAGCACATGCTCGTATTTGTGCTGAATGGCTTAATAATCAAAACAGTTCAGGCAATTTCATTTCAAATCAAATCTTGCTGTGACCAGAAAATAGGGCAGATTATAACAGCAGGGAAAATGAAGTAAAGTTCAAAAAAGGACATATTTATACTGTAACTTCTCGGCCTATACTAGACATATAATGGCTTCAAGAAGAGGGCCACTTTCAGGTTCATGGGAACATTTTAATTTTATTTATAAGCACTATGTATATATATACAGATACAGAACTTTGCTATTTATTGTTTACAAAAAAAAAATTAATATATAAAATAAAATAAATTAATAAATTTGATTCGCAAGTGCAGTTCACTCCAAGGACGGAGGTTTTCAGAGTTCTCGAATCTACGACGAATCTACCCAGTTCTGCAGTAGACCTTAATTATCACACGGCGTGATACACGAAACAAGGGGCTCCTTTGTAAACAGGTGGAATACTGTTCAATCACTTTCAGAAAAAAAGAAAAACAGTACTTCTTGTCGACTCGGCGCAGAACTCTCTTCTTCACCTTCTCCCAAAACCTCCCTTTAAGAAAATTCATCAAGAAGAAGGTGGGGGAGAGGGGCAGCTTTCCTCACTTCTCATTGGAATCGACACTTCCTCAGCCCATGGTCTATCACCAATCACGATGCAGCAACTTATAGCGTAGTCTATATCTCATCCGTATCTGTTTCAACCTGTGAAAGTAGAACAGATAATCGCTAATTTCATGAGGTCTCAGTATCCATGACATTGATTCTCTGCTGTCAGATTTGAGTGGTAGGTTGTTCTCATTAGTACAAAACATTAATTGTAATATAAATATCCACGATACAGCTTAGATTTAGTGATAGGTTGTTATTATACACTTTTTAAAGAATTTACATTCCTTTACTCTGGGAACAGAAACTCTATATCTTTACTCGTGGGAAAAATGCTACAATACAAAACGTTGTTATGACAACAATCTTTTTTAATCACCAAATGTTTGGAATTGATTTTACCTGCATTTCATCAGATTTATCTAGTTCAAACGTTTAGCAATAACAATGATATTAAAAAAGTGAAGTTCATTAGTTAACTTCATTTTATTTTGTTTTAAGTTTCTTCTTTAAAACATAATGAGTATTTATTAAAATATATATATGTATATTGCAACAATTCTACAGAAATGCAATTTTGTTAAAGCAATTCATAAATAAAAAATATTTATATAAATAAATATTAACCTTGTTCAGTTTTATGTAAATCATTTATTTCCTGTGTTTTTTTAAAATGAATTTCGTAAAAAATAAAAGAAAATTTTAGAATAATATGATAAATATTTATTTATTGCAAGTAATAATAATAATTCTTTTTGAGATTTCTTGTTCCAAACATCCTGAGTTTAAATATAAAAAAAAATTCTGTGGTTATTATATAGGAATACTAATTTATTGAAACGAAAATTTGAATGAAAATGTTTATATAAACAAATATTAACCTTTTCCAGTTTATGTAAAGTGTTTATATCCTGTTTATTTTTAATTAACATTTCAGAAAAACAGAACAATGATTAACTTATTGCAAAATGGTTATTTGTGTAAAGGGCCGAAATATTTAAAGTTCAATTCAATACGATTGTTCTCAATTTATACGAATTTTTTTGAATAATTTCTTGTAATTTTTATGATACTTATTTTTATTCAATTTTTTTTATATTTGTTAACCGGATATTTAAAAACTCGCAGTAGTTTCTTCTTCTAAGTAATCATTTTATTTCTGCGATTTTACTATAATGAAAAACAGTTTACCAGAATAGAATTTCAAAATTGGTTCAACAAACTATTGTTTTATCAGCTCATACTTAGATTATTTTAAGTTTAATTTTTAACTGATAAGTCTAATTAACTGATTTCTGATTTTAACTGATAGTTTTAAATTTAAATATAATTGCAAATTATAAAAAAATATTAAATCATTAGAGCAAATAGATTTAATAGCTTATTCAATACTTCTTCATTGGTTCAACTGCCCCATGTTGTGCCAAGGCCGTTTCCCTACTGGAAGATTTCGAGACAGGAGATAGGGGTGATTTCTTTTTTTTTTTACAGGTTAGGATTGTCAGCCCTATGCCCAAAGCTCTGCAGTCATATTAGATCTTGGGAGCCTGATGGTCGAGTGGCTAGCGCTCTGGCGCTCGTCACCACATGTTTCGGATTCGAATCCCGGCGGATGCCATGGATGTTTGTAGTGGTTCGGAATCCACTTTAAACTGTAGGTCACGGCCTCTTATGACCGTAGAGTGTCACTGAGCCCAATCAAACTTCTTCTCACCCACATCATTCCCAAACTGTAAAGGGGCAACTCAGTTCTAGTACAGTGATGTGGCGTGGTGCAGTAGTAGTAGTCATATTAGACCGGGGAATGATGGCTGAGTGTCTGGCGCTCGGTGTCACAGGTTTCGGGTTCGAATCGCGCCGATGCCATGGATGTTTGTAGTAGTTCGGAATCTACATTAAATAGTAGGTCCCGGTCTCATTTGACTGTAGAGCTTCACGGAGCTAATTCAGACTTCTACCTACGGGTGCTCCATCAACAACAGAAGCTACCCCCTTTTCCTTCATTCATGAGTCCATACGGATTCGTGCTCTTGAACTAGATGTTTACCAAGTGGGATAAGAAGTAACAACAGCACAACCAAATGCTTTACCACCAGACATACTACTTTTAAAAAAATTGCTGGACAATGCTGCAATAAAAATAGAACGTCAAATAAAAACTGTAGACTTTTCCCCTACTAATAAATCATGCAAATGTGAAGATATTTTAAATAAATTATAATTTATAATTCCACGTGCTCGTTATTTATTTATTTTTTCTCTTGTTAAAGCTGAATTTGCTTGCTATTTTAGAATATTCTGATTTTCTTCTGTGACGGGAAATTTGGTCTAATCCGAGCTTCCAGAACTCATGAGTTAGTAACAGTTCGATTAACACCTCCCTATTATTTACAAAAGAATTAAGAAACTACTTTCTGTTATTTATTGTAGAAAGATAATCTTTTCTTTTACTACATCAGCGTCTCGTGATCTCTGATGTTAGTCTCGCGTAAAACCACGAGACTGGAATGCCATTGAAATCATAAAGTCACTCAGTTGAAAAAAAGATTGAAGATAATCGTGTGAATGTTGGCACAAAAATTGACACTCGCCTGACAATACTTCAACTCAGAGAACAGAAAACTTGACACACATGAGAGAAACCTGATGATCTGACGTCATTTCCTTTTCCTTTAGAATTACGTTTTTTGTATGCAAGTTTACAAACCCATTTACGCCTCGAAAATTGATGTTTATTTTTGTTAAAATTAATAAAGCAATCTTTCTAAAAAGAGTTTTCTCTTTGCAAGAAATGTTTTAATTAGTTATTACAGCTTTAATATTAAATTTATTACAGCTTTATTAGTATCTTAGCTAGAGGGTAATTTAAAAAAAAGTGTGTAATTCCAGTCCTAAACCATTTTTTAATATTTAATATGAATATTTTTTAATAAACTTGTGCTTAAATGTGTTGAGCCCATACATTTTTTATAGTTACTTTATTACTTACATTAATTACTTCATTTACTTTCTCATATCTCAGTCACAGTAGTGAAATCTCACCTCTATGGTATAGCCCAAGCTCTAAATATTGTTTGATTATTTATTTAATTGGATATTTAATTGGATTTTAATATTGTTTGATTATTTATTTATTTTGGATTTCCCCTTATCCCACTAGATAGCAAGTAACATCTAGACCAAGTCCAAGAACCCGTGTGGTCTCATGGAAGGAGCGAAAGGCTTCTGTTGCGATGGGGCACCTGTAATTAAACGTCTGACTTGGTTTCGTGACGCCGAAGAAGGAGGGAAGTGCCTTCTGGGAGGACTTTTAGGTGAGATTGCCCTGCATTTGCTATTGTATGAAAGAAAACCCATAAAACTCCCACCGGGTAGTGCGACCAGGTAGGCAAGATGCTGAATATCACAAACGCCATCGAGCCTTCTCGTTTTTTGAAACAGTATCTACAACAAAGCCGGCAGCGCACCGAACCTCAGCCCTAATACTCACCAGCGACGCACTTTGCCACTGAGACACGAGTCTGGCAGTTAATTAGTTATTTATCTAACTACAATTAAGTTAGAAGCTAAGTAATTTGACATAGATAATTGTTTTCAAAATGTCTTTGTTTTTAAAGCATGGTAAGTAGTGTTCTACAGTAAATATTCACTTCCGTAAACCAAATATTATATAGCATTATTAAATTGACAGATGACAGCGCAGATAGCAAATTTGGTTTCCTGAGCCTTTGTGTAGAATTATAGTGAAATCAAAAGTGAAAAGTTGGTTTTTATGTTCAGGTATAAGGTTTTGTTCACAGAATTCAGTACGGTTATTGCAGATCCTCTCACTTTCGTAAATAGTTACTAAAGGTGGATAAAGTAGTATTTAAAGAAATGCTTATTCAATTACATGTCGAGATGTTAATTAATAAAACAATAATAATTTTTCGTAAAATATGAATACTTACTTACTTTGCCTTAAATTTAAAATTTGTTCCTCACCTCCATGACTCTGTCAATTGACCAAATCATTGAGGTGAGATTTTTAAGTGGAAAACATTGTACTAAAAAATTAAGTATAATATTTTTTCAACTTATATACTCAAAATACAATTATCAATTCTGTTTTAACACATTGTTGAGTTTAATATTACGTATCAGAAGTAAATGTTAATTTTTTTTTTCAATTCCTACTATTAGTTCACTCTCCCTATTTATATCTGGTTCAAATTTTCAATCGTTCATAAAACACTTTTTATTTATCCACTCAAGTTCAAATACATTTTTTTTGAACTTGTAGTGGATGTCACTGGATGTTAATACAGTTTTTTCAAATATAAATTCATTCATTAAATTTAATGAATTAATTTTAGTTTTTTTTTTAGATTTAAGTTGCATGTATCTAGCAGTAGATGGCGCTAGATGTAAGAGGAAAATTTCAACTTTATTTGCAAAGCACTTTTCTGCAATATAGTGAAAAAAAAAGTAGGAATTGACTTTAAAATGTCTTTTTTTTATATAATACTTGCTTGTATTTCTTCTTAATAAATTCCTTGTTCATTATTAATTAGCATTGCTCCTTGCTTTCAGACCTAAGAATGTATAGAATGCATGATGCACAAAAATGGGTTCCCTGCAACGATGGGATGTGCAAATGCAACTGTCGATTGATGCTTCCTGGCCTTTCTTGAAACGCGATAAGCGAAAGTTTGTTTTCCACCCTGAAGGAACGTTCGCGATAATCAAAATGACAGTTGTTCCCGCTCTCACAGTATGGAACTTTTGAACTTCTATTGAAAGTCAAACCGCTCGGGAACAAATGATGCTCGCTAATATATTTCAATATCTAGACCAGTGGTTCTCAAACTTTCTAAAGTCGGTGTGGATTTAAAATCTTACAAATAATTGTAAGCGTACTATACACACATTTCTGAAAAATATGTTACAATAATTAAGTCAAATATTACAGAAAAAAAAATAATGCGATGAGAAATAAAACGAAACACAACCCAAGTTTATTTATTCTTATGTTTATGAGAAACATAAGCCTGATGTGATATAGTGATTTCTTCAGTATTTGAGCTTATACTATATTTGAAAGGCAAACTCTGATTTCCTCGTCAATGCATTGAATATTTCCTCTTTTGGTAGGGGTAGAAAATCCTAATTAACATAAATCTGACATTAAAAATTGTAGTAAGATTTTCAAAGCTTTTTTATATATTGACACGCATTCTTAATTTATAGGAATTCAAGAAAGACAATTTCTCAGTGAATATAAATACTAGTTTTCTTCTTCTTCCATTAATATTAAATGATCAACTCCACAGAGTACTACTTACAGACGGAGGAGTCTCATAGGCTGCAATGGAAATTTATTTTTTATTTTGAAAAACACATAGGGGGAGGTTAAAGGCTTCTTGTAGCCAGCCATGGAGGTTATCACTCCTTGTTTCTTGGGAACATTCTTTGGCGCATAATCGCTGTTTGGCCCTTTTTATGTGAATAAAAGAAGAGAGGTTTGGTTTGGTTTATCACTTTACGTTATTTTTTGCATACTTTAAGCTTATTAGACCGGGATCTGCAGTTTAAAGTGGATTCCGAACCACTAATAAACATACATGCCATCACCAGGATTTGAACCTGAGGCCTGTGAATAAAAGAAGAAGAATATGCAATCAGAAAGATCAGTTGTTTATATGAAAGCGGAAAATTGAGAAGAAAAAGATTAACTATATTATTTTTATATATGGACACATACCTCTCTGAAATATAACAGGCAGGGAAATCTAGGGCGCACCCTTTGAGAACCACTAATCTAGAAGTAGCTTAAAAGTGACGATATGTCCGTGTAATTTAAACTATGATTTAACCCTTACATTGCGACATAACCAACTTCTGTTTAATATAGAATATTCTCATGCCTATCTTCAAGGTCTTTTAATTATTGTCAAAATTAAAGGTAATCTAGGGCCTGATGGAGGAGTGACTAGCGCTTTGGGGCTCGCTGTCACAGGTTTCGGATTCAAGTCCCAACAATGCTATGGATGTTTGTAGTGGTTAGGAATGAACTTTAAACTATAGGTCCTTGTCTGATATGACTGTTGGGAGTAAGGCTGACATATCTACCCCGAAAAAAAACCACCTCCTGTCTCGAAATCTGCCAGCAGGCAGACGGCCTTGGCTCATCATGTTGCTGTTGTTCCAATGAAGAAGTAGAAGATATAATCTAGCTTCTTCCTCCTAATGAAATTTTGTATTGTAATTGTAAACTTTCTACAAATATCTTAGATGCCAATGATTCTTGATAAGAGAACATGACGAATCGAATTTTTTGATTTTTTTTCATTGAGCATATTCTTTTTATTTTTATTTCCAATGGCAGATTATGAACAGTTACAGCAAAAAAAGAACAACGGAGGAAAAAAAACATACAACAACAAGAAAATAATACAACAAAACATGCTGAAACAGAGTTCATTAATCTAACAATAATGTCAAGTTGTAGATCTTTTAGCCACTAAAAAGTGTTACCAGGCACACCACGGGGAGGTAGATCTGCGCACCCTTATCATTGAGTATATTGCTGCATTTTTGTCATTATACAGACGTTTTTGCCGTCCGTTGCATAATATTGCTAAATGTTTTTGATAATATCTGAAATGAATTTTTCATGATATATAATGCACAATATCAGGAATCAGGGTAGTTTTGATTTCATTCCATGAATAAAACCACTAAAAATTGCTTCAGTTGTTTTTAAATTTTGTTTGTTTCTTGTCCCACTTGGTAGACAACATCTATACCAAGTTCAGGAAATTCGTGTGGTGTCACGGAAGAAGGAAGAAGTTAGCTTCTGTTATGTTCTGTTCACAGGTAGAAGTCTAACTTGGCTCCATGAAGCTGCAGAAGAAGGGCAGCGTTTTCCGGAATTACTTCCAGGCGAGACAAATCCATATTTGCGTGTCATGTGAAAGTCCGACTCACGAGGCAAGATGCAGAACATTACAAACGCCATCGAGGCTCCTTGTTTTTTGAAATAGTGTCAACAACAAAGCCGCCAGTGGATTGAAACTCCGCTCTAATTCTCTCTAGCGATGGGCGTTACCATTGAGCCCTGAATCGGACGTTTCTGAATCTAAATCAGAAATCTGAAATTATCTATGAATCTGGATAAATCTGGATCTACTCAATTCTAAGAAAACGAGCTGATTATGTATAGTTGATATGTATATTTTCTCAAGTAGCAATGGAAAAAAAAAATGAGTGAACAGGATATAATTACGAGCAGGATAATTGCTTGTACAAAAATAGATAATAAAGTGTACAAAAAGATTATTGACGAAATTAGTATATTTTTAATTTATTAATTGAAAACATGGGCAGTATAAGTATTCTAGAGGGATCTTATGACTAAATAGAGACCTAATTTTTAAACTCTCTTAATCTATGGTCAAGTCACTCTTTATGCATGAAAAGGGGCAATAATTATTCTAAATAATTAATTGTAATAATAATAATAAAAACTAACTTAATAAGATAAATATAGATAAATTATTATTATTAATAAAAGCTCTTTTTAAGCTTAAATTATTAGAATGAATAATTTTGTTTCTTAGAAATACACTAATTGTGTTATGTTATATTGGAAGAATAATTTTAGCCCTATTAACTACAATATTTAATCAAAAAACAATGAAACATTTGAGAAACAAGGCTTTGAAATAAAGTATATAAAATGAAATGCAAAAAGGTAGAGAGTGCTCCTTGGAAATGTATCCTCTTAAGACATTAATTTTTAAACATTACAATAAACTCAGAGCAATTTGACTAATACATTTTAGAACATTTGACCGTTACATTATCAGAATTGACATTTGAACTTTGTAACTTCTTGTTTGTTAATGGTTTTAAAATGGTTTGGCATTCAAATTCTCTGCTATTTTCAAGTAATCAATTTCACAACATGCACATATCCGGAATTTCGTTTTAATTAATAAATAATAATAGTTCTTCATTTTCGCAACGCCCTTGTGGTGGGCCAAGGCTGTCTGCCTACTTGCAGATTTCGAAACAGCATATGCTTTTCTTCTTACAGGGTAGGGTTGTCAGCCCTACGCCTAATGATCCGGAGTCATAATAGACTGAGACTTACTGTTTAAAGTGGATTCCGAACCCCTACAAATATCCATGTCATTGCTGGGACTCGAACCCGAAACCTGTGGCATCTAGCACTAGAGCGCTAGTCACTCGGCCATCAGGAGCCGAATAAATGACAGACTTTTGAAAATAATTAGTTATTTTTGTTTACAAATTTTTTTTTGCTGGTTTTATTTGTAAATTATATTTGTTTAATCAACTAAACAACAGAGTTTTTTTTGTAGGATCTGTTACCTTCTGTTAAAGTCCTTCTGATTCGTCACAGAAAAGTTGGCAGATAAAATTTGGTGTTGATTTGGTTTGGTTTGTCACTCTACTGTAATCTTGTGCACACTTTAGGCTAATTAGACTGGAACCTACAGTTTAACGTGATTCCGAACCGCTCACAAACATCCATGCCATATCCAGGATTCGAACCTGAAGCCTGTGAAACCAAAAGCTAGAGCGTGCGCTAGTCAATTGGCCATGGTGTAGAACAAACATCTACTCCAATTCTGTAGAATCGCAACCAATATACTAGAAGTACAATTATCTTTAACATTCTGCTAAATCATTCATTTTACATTCTCCTGAATGTATTGAATGTAAAAAATTATTAGAAATGCAATCTTTTTCTTTGTGTGCCAGTTTGGGTTATAGAAGCCTTAACTTCTCATTGTCTAAAAGTCCCTTAACGAAAGGTATAATATGTTTTTGCATATAATTTTTTTAAAGTTAAAATTAAAATCAAAAGTTTAAAAAGTTAAATGTAAGTCAAATGTTTAAAAGTTTAAATGTAAAAGTAAAAATAAAAAGTAAAGTCAAATTTAAAAGTTAATGGTGAAGTTATTAGAGAGTTTTTGCATACCGTATTTTGGACGTCCGTTAGCTTTTTCTCCCTAGCGCGCATGCTCATAGGAAATTGCGCATGCGTATCTGTGATAATGTTTCCTATGAGCATGCGCGCTAGGGAGAAAAAGCTAACGGACGTCCAAAATACGGTATTCAAAAACTCTCTATTAAGTCCATGTTCCTGCAAGAGGGATTGCTTTGTGTTTTTTTTTTTTTTAAATAGAAAAAAAAAAAAAAAAAAAAAAAAGAGAACTTTATAAGTTGTTGTTGTTTCTCATCCCACTTGGTAGACCAAGCCCACGAACCCATATGGATTCATGGTTGAAGGGAAAGGGGGCAGCTTCTGTTGTGATGGAGCCTCTGTAGGTAGAAGTCTGACTTGGTTCCGTGACGCTGACTTTTTTACGGGGTTAACGTTTATACGTTGTATTACATAATTATCAATATTATCTGTTTCGTTAAAAATTTGGAAAAATACACCAATAAAATCTTTAAAGAAAAATTTGCTAGCAATTCTTATTTCCGCCTTCCTAACGAATTTTAATTTTTAATTTAACCATTTTAATTCACTGATAGTTCTAGTTACTCAGTATGCTATATTTTAAGGTGAGAAATGCAATCAAACACACGAATTACATTCACAAAAATATAAAAGAAATGTAACAACAAAGAAAGTTGGTAGAATATTTAAAATTTAATATAAATTCCATCAATATTTAATACGAATTCCATGAATTGTTCAATTTACGTAATGATTTACAAGATACTCCTCATATTTATCCTGTATAGAAACGAAACTATCTTGAAATTGATGTTTAACTTTATAAACTGATAATTCTTGTAAAAACCAGAGAAATCTCTCTCTCTCTCTCTATATATATTACTATACACTGAAGTGACAAAAGTCATGGGATACCTCTTAATATCGTGTCGGCCCTCCTTCCGCCCGGCGAAGTGCAGCAACTCGACGTGGCATGGACTCAACAAGTCGTTGGAAGTCTTCTGCAGGAATATTGAGCCATGCTGTCTCGATAGACGTCCATAATTGTGAAAGCGTTGATGGTGCAGAATTTTGGGCACGAACAGACCTCTCGATGATGTCCCATAAATGCTCGATGGGATTCATGTCGGGCGATCTAGGTGGCCAGATCATTCGTTGGAATTGTCCAGAATGTTCTTCAAACCAATCGCGAACAGTTGTGGCCCGGTGACATGGCGCATTGTCATCCATAAAAATCCCATCGTTGTTTGGGTACATGAAGTCTATGAATGGCTGCAAGTGATCTCCAAGTAGCTGAACATAAGCATTTCCAGTCAATGTTCGGTCCAGTCGCACCAGAGGACCAAGTCCATGCCATGAAAAAACAGCCCACACCATTACGGAGCCACCACCAGCTTGAACAGTGCCTTGCTGACAGTTTGGGTCCATGGCTTCGTGGGGTCTGCGCCACACTCGAACCCTACCATCAGCTCTTACCAACTGAAATCGTGACTCATCGGACCAAGCCACGGTTTTCCATTCATCTAGGGACCAACCGATATGCTCACGTGCCCACGAGAGTCGCTGAAAGCGATGTCGTTCTGTCAGTAAAGGCACTCGAGTCGGTCTTCTGCTGGAATAGCCCAAGAAAGCCAGATTTCTCCGCACAGTTCTAACAGACAAGTCCCTTGTACGTCCCACATTGATTTCTGTGGTTATTTGACGCAGTGTTGCTTGTCTGTTAGAATTTACGACTCTTTGCAGACGTCGCCGGTCTCGGTCGTTAAGTGCAGGCGGTCGACCACTGCGCTGTCCATGGTGGGATGTTATGCCTGAAATTTCATACTCTCGGCACACTCTTGACACAGTGGATCTGGGAATATTGAATTCCCTAACGATTTCCGAAATGGCATGACCCATGCGTCTAGCTCCAACTAACATTCCGCGTTCAAAGTCTGTTAATTCCCGTCGTGCGGTCATCATCACGTCAAAACCTCTTCACATGAATAACTTGAAATGAAATGAAAGCTCTGCGAAAGCACTGCGCATTTATACGTGTTCTACGCGATGCTACTGCCATCTGAAAATTTGCATATTGCTATCCCATGACTTTTGTCACTTCAGTGTATATATTACTATATATCTACTATATCTATATCTATATCTATCTATATCTATATCTATATCTATATCTATATATCTATCTATATTTATATTTCTGTCTAACTCTATCTTTCTATAAATATATATACATATATAAGAAACTTTATGTGAAGAATTATGATAAAGATTAAAATAAATGTTAAATCTGATGATAAGTTATATAGAGTAGTTCTAAGTCTAGTTCTAGTAGTTAAGTCAGCATTTATAATGTTATTTCCCGTCTGAATTATTCCTTTCCTTTTCGATAAGCATTTTATTTTTAAAATCAAATTTTTTATTCTTTTTCATAAATGCATTGAAAGTTATTTGAGCAGTGTAACATGAATTCAATTCATGTTTCTTTTATTTGAAATTGTCTTGCATTTTTGTTATTTTTGTCATACATTTACGTCAGTAATTTTTTTGGTCAGCCATTCGGAAAGAAAAAAAAAAGCGCCGACATTATATTAAAATTCTTTTCTAGTTTCGATGGTTCCGTAGTAGCAACTAGGTTAACTAAATTTAACAATGAAACCTTTTATATAAATATAGAATAAATTTATTCACAATTGAATTACTGCGGATAATTCTTATGCGCTCCAAATAAAAATTGTTTCTTAACATTAGAAGGTAACTTTTTCATTTCAAAAAATCTTTGTTATTTTTTTTTCTTTCTAATGCAGCTGGCAAACACTTAGACAGCTGGGTCTTGAATGCCGTAAGGCAAGCTCTGCACAGACGTTACTCACTTTGCATGACCCAGGGGACGCGTGCAACTTGAAGATAAGCCACGGACGCGGAGTAACAATGCCCCCGCAACGCTCTACGATCCTATTAGATCGGGACCTATGGTTAAAGTGGATTCCGAACCACTAAAAATCTTTGTTATAAAAGGAAAAAAAAGTTTTAAAACGAATTTTAATAATAAAAACAAATACTTAATAATATTGCTTTGAATTTATCTAATTTTTAAGATATCATTTAATCGTTTGTAGAGTGTTTGATTGATTTCTGAAATAATATATATTTTTATAACTGAACTATTTTTACCCATAAAATAATGGATAGTGGTTTCGAGACAGAAGATTTTCGTTTCCTAGATCAATTTTTTTTGTGTCATCGACCACTTTCAACTTTGTTGTTTGTTGTTTCTTATCCCACTTGGCTGGCCAAGCCCACGAGCCCATATGGACTCATGATTGAAGGGGAAGGAAGCAGCTTCTGTTGAGATGGAGCACCCGTAGGTAGAAGCCTGACTTTTGCTCCGTGACGCTCTTACAGTCATAGAAGACCGGGACCTACGGCTTAAAGTGGATTCGAACCACTACAAACATCCATGGCAATTTTCGAACCCGAAACCTGTGGCACCGAGCGCCAGAGCGCTAGACACTCGGCCATTCAGGTCCCAAATTTTGCCAACGGCACGCAGTGTTCCCAGGTACTTTCAACTTTTCCTATTGGTTAACTTTTTTTTTAAATTTCTTTCACAAGAAAATAATTAATTAATTAAATGATGTAAAATTGTTCTAAAAAGATCGTTTGGTGAAATTAAAGAGCATTTTATTTCAAAATGAAAGATATTTTTCAATAATAGAAAATCGTTTGGAATTCTATTTATTATTTTTTTTTTAAGATTGCTATTATGCGTTTTGTTCTTACATTAAATTCTAAATTTTTAAAATTATTTTTAAATAATTTAAAAATAACAATATTTGTTAATGCCTTTTAATTTTGAATATGAATATGTATTCTTGATATATTTTTTAACAAATCGCTTAAAAATAACATGAATTAACCACATATTTCATAAATGTATTAGACAAAATATCTCATAATATTTGGCTTTATTTTTCCTCTGAATGTATTTCTATATTTTTATATACACTCAAGAGCCAAAACATTATGACTACCTGTCAATAATGAGTTGGCCCACCTTTGGCGCGCAACACAGCTTCAACCCGCCTTGGCATGGATTAATACCACCACTTAATACCAGTTAAATACCACTTCCACCTGATCACGTGCCTTCCACGTCATCCAGGAGAGTTCATTGCAAAATGTAGGGGTGGTCATAATGTTTTGGCTCTTGAGTGTATATTTTAAGATTGATAAAAGTATAAGCATATTGATGGAATATTTTTACATATTTATCATAATTTTTCTGTGAATTTATTGAAATACATTCGTTGTGAGATTTATGAAGTAAAGACTTTCTGATTAATTAATTCAAGTTTGTGTAAAAGGATACATTAATTCTAATTTTTTAGATTGTTGTATTATTTTCAATTAAAATCTTACTAGAAATATAATAATATCAATTTTGGGGCACACAAATACTATTGATACTTGTTGACAAATATTGATTAAAATTAACTGAACATTGTGTCCATGATACTATAAAATTTTAAATGTTGAGTTAATAAATTAAAAATGATTTTGGATATTAAATTGTGTTCAATTTTAAATATAAATATTGTTAAAGCAATAACATTTGAGAAATGAATTAAACGATAAGTCATTCGTTTTTTTGGAATGTCCTACTGTGATTTTAATATGTTTTTAAATTAAACTTAAGTTAAATCGAAGAAGATAAAAATATTTCAGTTTATACTCATGTGATAATGATGCCATATTCGAATCATTCTATTTACGAATCCTGTAAAAAGCAAAACAAACAACTTGAGAACAAACAATATTACCGATAAAATTTCTTGTTAGTGTAACTGCCAAAACCAAGATAAATTTTTTTTTTTTATGAGCGTAGAAATGTGCACACATTTAAACATTTTTTAAGCAATAAATACGTTCCTAAAATTAATGCTTAAAAAAAAAAAAAAAAAAACGTATAAAGAACCACTGACACCATAGTTTTTTTTTTTTTTATGCACTGCTAGTTACGTAATTCGGGGAATAAAAATTTTCCTAATTTGAACAAGAATACATACCTAAGAATTTTTTTGAATTCCCTTCTCCCCCCTCACAACCTAAATAAATTTTAAGTTTATCGCATCAAAGTTAATTAAAATTTCGTAAAAAAATTATTTTTTAATATCTCAATACACGTGAAAAATATCGCATGAAAAAAGTTTATGTATATATATCGAAGTTATTTAAAAATATTCTATTCTATACATATCTTTATATTCTATTATATATATATATATTTATATATATATTCTATTATTTATATCGCTATATTCTATTATTTTATACCCGGATTCCTTTCAGTCCACATTAATTCGAATATGGAATAGTTCTACTGTTCATAATTTAATAAAAATGTTCCAAAAAAAATTCAAGAAATAATTTATAAAATTAATACAATTTGTATAATATTTGTTATAGTTATTTATATTATAAATAACTATAATAAATAATATTTATGATTAGTTAAGTATTTTGTAAAATTGCTATTCTTTTGAAACCAAACTTAATTATTTTCTTTTCACCGCCGAAATAAAAAAATAAAAAAAAATTTACTTCATTCTTCTCGTGAGACCGTACAAACATATTCTTGGCGAATTTGGCGTTCTTCCCATCTCGCCATTCAGCCAAGATCTTTCCCATCAACGGTTGATACCGGTCATTCAATCGTCTGAGCTTCCGCAGTGTAAACCATTCGCATCCTCATCATCAACTCTGTTCGAATCACTCTTGGTCCGAGAACAGACAACCCTTTTCTTCTTGTCTTTTGATTTATTTTAGTCTATTTCCCACAAGGGTGTAGTATCCTAGCCGGTTCGTAGTCAAAACATTTTTAAAGTTTGGTCTGCTACTGCGAAGTGAGTTCGTGATGATTGTTTAAGAAGAATGACATCGTAAAGAATATTCTTTTTCGTTTATTTATTTTTCTCATATCTGGGTTGTCAAGTGCTTTATTTAAAAAAATTTAAAAAAAAATGAGTGAACCAATTTTTGCAAGCCAAGAGGATGCGATTCGGTATTACAAGACTCTTGCTTTAGAATACAAGAGAAAGTAAGTACAATTTTTGTTTTATTTTAAACAGAAAAAAAATTTTTTATTTTGCAAGTAATTTTCAAAAATTTTTGAAGTACTGTATTTGAAGCATATTTTTTGGGTAAATTTATGTTGATAGTGTGTTCTCTTTTGATTAAATTTAAATAAATTGAAATTTTTTCCAAAATTTGAATCTGACCTTAAGCCTCTTCAATAATAGGGACAAATTTATATTTATTAAAGAATATATATAAAGTAAAGAAAATCCTTATTAATGTTTATTTACTATAGAATATTCTAATAAGAAATCTTTTTTATTTGTCAGTATGTAGTAAATAATGTGTCACTTTGTTTTAGAGTTCTGGATGTGTTAAACATTAAATGAGAATGCTATTTTTTATAAAATGTATATGTAGTAAAGAGAAACCTAATTAATGTTTATTCACAATAGAATATTCCAATAAAAAATCTTTTTTTTTTTTGGCAGTAAATTGTAAATAATGTGTCATTCGTTTTAGAATTTTTAATTTGATAACGTTCTTGATTAAATGAGTTTGCTATTTTTTTATTTGGTAAATAAAAGTGCATGAACCGAATTTTCTATAATTATCTTAGTGTAAAAATAAACTTTCAATACTTATTCTATTTTGAAAAAAGATAATTATTCATTTCATTTATTTAGTTTTGCAAATTTTTATTTTATTTTTTTCAATCAATTCCATATCAATTAAATGTTTACAATTCTAAAAATGTTCTTAATGAATTCTAAAAATGTATTCTCTTGATTTTATGATTTAACAAACTGAATATTATGTCAGATTCTTTTTAAATTGCTTGTTTTCATGACTTAAATCAACAATATTTAAAACACTCTCGTATTTATGCGAATCCATTTATTTTTCAGTATTGAAAAATATGCAATAATTTTGTATAAACATTGCTGTGAAACTATGTTTTGAATACCAATTTTTAATTCTTGCATGACAAATTATATTAATGTCGTGTATTATATTAAAATGTGAAATTTCCATTTCTGATAATAGTGTTGTTTTTTAGCTTAAAGAAACAAATGTATTTAAATTTTACGCCACCTTTTGATCCAGTAAATTCATATTTATTTTGTAGAATGATGATTTAAAGGCTTGTATTCGAAATAGGCCCCCATATTTTAATGCATTATCTAGCAAAAGCTACAATTACATTTAGTACAATTTTAAAATGGTACGTTTTTAACAATACCATAAAATACGTAAGGAATTTTTGAATCAAACATTCACTTGTGACTAATATTTTGTTAGTTAAGAGAGTTAAGATTTTTGTGTAATGAGAAGAAAAGTAAATAATGATAATTAGAACGCTTTTTCTAGATTGGCAAATTAACAAAAATTATAATTTTTTAATAAGAAAAAAAATGGTAAACGTTATAATAATAGAATTCTATTTATTTCTATTTAATTCTATTCTATTTCTTTTCCAATCTGTGTTATTCTTAACTTGCAGTAAATTACAAAACATCGAATAAAATACATTTAAGTGCTTACTTTAGGCTGACATTATTTTTTTACTTAAAAAAATTTAGTTTTCCTTGTTTAGTTTCTAATTCATTCTTATCATTCGTTTTTGCATATCGTTCTCGAATTTTGTTCCCATTCTATTTATTTATTATTAATTTAGAACTGGATCATGTTTTAAAATTCCATTTTATTTATTTATTATTAATTTAGAACTGGATCATATTTTAAAATTCCCTTTTATTTATTTATTTTCATTTTTTCAAAAATGAAAATAAATAAATAAAATAAAACTCCTATCGTGTGACTTTTTAAAATAAAATTAACTTATGAGGAAGTTAGTTCCATGGTCTACGTATCCTTGGTCTATATAGTTCATCTAATGTAATTTGAAAATCAGATTTAAAGAAAATAAAAAATAAAATAACAACTGAAAAGGCAATGAGAGTGAAAAGAATTCTAAATGAAATAGAAAATATTTTTCTCACAAAAAGTAAAATTTTAAGCATCAGGGAAGAAATTCAGTGGAAGAATAAAGCTAAAAATATTGCTTCCTCTTCAATTTCTCTGAATAGGATCTCATTCAAATCACTATTACTCGTGTCTTTTTCCCAATCATTTTTTCCCACGATAACGTTCGTTTCTGATTACACACCTGACTCATGCGTAGAAAATCAGCATCGGCATTTTTATCATTCTTTTTAACTACCTTTGCATATCGTTATCGAGTTTCTTTTCCAATCTTTTGTTTACTCGGATTATTTTTTTTATCGTTTGACGTTCGAATTGTAAAATGGATATTGAAATATTCCTTAGATGGATGGTTTTATCTTTTGGAATTGTGTTTAAGATTTTAAAGGGAAATGTTTTCCTATATATATATATATTTTAAATTATTATATTTTTTTGCTTGCTTGCTTTTTTGTGTGTAAAGATTTTATTTGTCAGATACTTTGTTTTTTAAAGAAAAATATTGGGTACAACACCACTATAACGGAGTTGAAAATAATGTGAGTAAAATAATTATCCCCCTTCCCCCAAAAAAAAAAGAACTGTCACCCTGTATTAAAAAAAAAAATTGCTGTGTAAAATTACACATAACTGTACTGCATGAACAGGAAGACAAAATCTGCATTTCCTTTTTAAGGAATGTTAACATAGACGTAATTCAAAACAGTACATATTTTATAATTTATTACACATGCAGAATATTAAATCGTGCATATAGAAGGAAAAAAAATTCAATAACCTTTTCAAATAATTGTAAAAATGAGTATAATATTTAGTAATATATATATATATATATAAATAGATAGATAAATAACATAACACATCTACCTTAAATAAATAGATGGATGTGTTATACTACTGTAGCTATGTATGTACTGTATGTATGCTTTAATAAAGTAGTTATAAATATTATTTTGTGGTATTTTGAATTAAAATCTGTTACTATAGTAGGGTATGTTTAATTTGGCTGTAAAGGAAATGGATATATCGAAATGCAATTATCGTAGTTTATTATTCTGGGGGAGATGTGAAAATTAAATGCAGTTACAACAATTAGGAGTGCTACTGTACATATTTAGAACAGTACATTTCATTTTATATATTTTATTTTATGCTTTATTATTCTCATATTCGGTAGTATTTTGTGTTAACTATAACAACTTAATAGTTATTTTTTTCGTTTCTCTGCAAAATAACACAGTTAATTTATAACGCGAATTAACTGTCAATTCCGGATGATAGCACTACAACAGAGTCGTACTTAATTCTTTATATACCGATACAGTGCATTATATTGTAGTAGATTGTAGTAGAAATATTGTATGTATAATCAGGAATTTCTAAGTAAAGAACAGTAAAGAGATTATAAGTACTAGAATATTTTAATTTTGTGCCCAGTATTACTTATTAAATTCTTTGAGATTTTTTGCTGTTTATTATTTTTAAAAACAATTTTAAAAGATAGTTATTAATTTCTTATCATCTACATATTTCACCAATGGTAATAATAATTTACCAGAAACATGCTGTATAACATTTTTCTACTCTGTCTTAATAAAACTAGGATGGTATTTTCTTAAACAACTTATGTATATATTTGAATCGCCGTAGATTTATTTTAATACATTAAATAACTACTATTTTATAAGGTTCATAATTTTATATGCTGAATTGCTTTGGAATTAACATGCTAATTTAGTAGGAATTTTGTGCAATGTCATGAAATTAAACGAGTGAATTTCTTAATAGAAAATTCTGTGGCCTTATCATTGGAGAAAAATTTTTTTCCATTTTTTTCTTCTTTTGTACGATTGTTTCTTTTTCATGATGTAGATGATAAGATTATAAAAAGAAAAAAACAGTCGAGGAAACTTTATTTGTTTTATCTTTGTTAAGAATAATTTATGTATGAAAAATGATTTTCCAAAATTAGATTTTGATTTTAAGCTACACATACAGGACATTTCTCTTCAATGCTAATCTAATAGCAAGGAAGTATGTCGCCACGAATGTCTTCCTATTTTGTTGAAAATTCTCAAAAGAAAGCGACATTAGTGGAACGAAAAAAAAAAATCCCAAAAAGGACGCAGATAAACAATGTATCCATCGAAGTGTTGTGCTATTCTTTTCCTTTCGTTACGGGGCGTGCAAGGCTGTTTAATGTCTGGAGCCTTGACACATTGGTTTGCATAAATCAAGTCGAAGCAATGTCCAACATATCCAAACAGTAATGTGCAATACCAGCATTGATGAAGGTTTCAATGGATTCAATATCATTGGTTGATTCTGATGTACTTGTTGTCATTTTTGCTTTTATGATGCTCTATGGGCTGTCGTGGTGAGTTGGATATTTTCGTGGTTATCTTGACAAACGGGAGGGCTTTATTGTAATTTAGTTGTGAAATGGCATTGTTTCTTAATTAAAAATAATGATAGGCAAATTAAAGCAAAAGAACTCTACAATTTCAATTATCTGTTAGTATAATGATGCATAAAAGAAACTTTGATTTATAAAAAAAGTTTTCGATATTTCATTTCGTCATGAATTTCGCCATTTGTAATTTAAAATACTAATAATATTTTCGCTTTAAGCACTAGAAAAAAATTGTTCTGATTCTAAGTCGTTGAAATAATTTTTTACTTGATTTTAAATTTTAAGAATTGTAATTTGATGTTAATAGAAATAATTAAAAATAAAAAGACAATTTCCTAATTTTTTATTTATTTATTTATGTAACATTATTAGATTTGTTTTTATTCACGAAATGCAATTTTTCTTCGTATAATTAACTTTCTTATTTAGTCTTATGTTAAAAAAATAGTATTGATTTTAAAATAAATAAAACACGAGAACTTTATATTAAAAAAAAAAATTTCTGATTCTAAGAAGTTGAAATAATTTTTTAATTGATTTTATATTTTAAGAATTATAATTTAACGGTAA
This sequence comes from Caerostris darwini, assembly GCA_021605075.1. Taxonomy (NCBI): domain Eukaryota; kingdom Metazoa; phylum Arthropoda; class Arachnida; order Araneae; family Araneidae; genus Caerostris; species Caerostris darwini. Next base: position 96,821 of record BPLQ01001575.1, read on the forward strand.
TAAAAATAAAAAGAGAATTGCCAAACTTTTATTATTTATTTATATAGATTTTCTTATTCATGGAATGAATTTTGTCTTTGTAATTAATTTTCTCGTTTAATCTTAATGCTAAAAAATGTTATTGAATTTAATATAATTGCTTATGATTATATCAGTTTAAAACAAAATTTAGATAAAAACACATTTAGATTTTTTTTGAATAAATTATCTTTTATGTTTTTATCAATTATCATTGAATAAAATAATTTAGTAAACAAGTACAATGTAAAATATCAACTTCAATTAAATTGGATAGGACATATTTTCTTTATTTAGATAAATACAAATAATCAGCTAGCTTATCTATCTCTTTTTAATTTCACTAAACTATGACAAAGACAAATAGAAATCTTTTAGAATTTTATCTGATATGCTTAAACAACCTACAATGAAAAGATAATCTGTATATTCAAAACACTTACAGAATAATCTTTATGAAGACTATAAAAGTAACTTTCGGTTTTACTCGGGGAAAAATAAAGTTTCACCACACTTTATAATATCAGAACTATGGATTCAATCTAAAATTACATATTATTGAGATAAATCGGATAAAAAATAAATGTACATCTAAATTAAAGTAATATATGTATATATTATTATTATTATTATTATTTTATTTTGTCATATATATAGGTAGCAAAATATATATATATGGCAAAATACGTTTATAAAATCTTTCTTTCGATAATTTTTTTATGAGCTAACAGACGATAAATGGAAAAATAAATAAATAAATAAATAAATAAAACCCCACGACTTTTGGACTTTTTTTCTATAAAAAATTTTGCAATAAATTTTATACTATAACATCTTAGAAACTTATGATTTAGAATATTTTACGATGCCTTTATTTTTATATTTTCTTTTAAAAAGTAACATCCTTATTTAAAATTTCAACTACTAATGAAGTGATATTTGAGCTGCATGCTCAAGAAATAAGATAGAAATTTATAAGGCATTTCAATGAAAATAAAATTTATGTAATATACAATTAATAATTTTTACCAAAGATAAATAATTGTATATGAAAAATAGTAAAATTAGTTTCACTGGAAGAAATAGAAATTGGTTTCACTGGAAGAAAAAAAAATTGTTCTTCATATTTTGCGCTTATACTTGCGCAGTTAATCATAATTTTAACACTATTATTATTAATACATATTATAGAAGTGAATGTACATTATTGCATATTTATAATAAAAATAAATAGTAAAATTATATTTGCATTATTATACCTATTTTTATCTGAACTTCTTAATAAAAGTTCGAAGTATCATCTTGTCGAAGTATATGATGAAAACAAAAACTGGTATAATACTCTAACTGGTAAATAGCTCAAGTATTACTGGTATTATTTTAATGGATGAAAAAATGTAAACTATAACTCTAGGTATTTTAATGGTCTAGTAGATCTCTTAGCATTTCTTGAGAATGGTGACCAGATTAACCATGAGATGGCGATCTACAAAATCTGTCCAATAAAATAATACCAAAGAATTCTGTAATTATGAGGTTTGCATTTTTATGTTCGAACAGGGTTTTCTGCTCCCCCTCCCCCGTCACCTGTTGATCCAGGTGCATCTTTTCCAGGACAACCGATAAACCTAGAAACGGATGATTGGCAAAAAATAGGCTCTGTTTACACTTGTACTCACTTGCCCAAACACTGCGACACACACAAGGTTACGTGTGCTCGCGCAGATTGCGTCCTCAACACAAATGACGTTGTTCCACTTTCGTTTTTTCTGTCCTCTAATTGGGGGCAATGAAGAACTAACTCTCCATTCTCCTGGATGGCGGTGGGAATTTCCACGGGCGTTAACTGCCTAAATATAAGCAATTTGGAGCGTTTAATTAACATTTTGAAAAATCAATTACTATCTTTTTACTTTCTTTTCTTAAGTATCAAAGGATGCAGAATTAATAAGAAATAAATCTATTCAAGATTAAAAAAAATTACAAGTGTATGCCTATATGCTTACCAAGTTTGAGCTAATAACAGGATATTGCATAAATTCCTTTTTAAAATTTCAAGTGTATGGCTATTTGTTTGACAAGCTTGAGCTAATAACAGGATATTGCATAAATTCCTTTTAAAATTTCAAGTGTATGGCTATTTGCTTGACAAATTTGAGCTAATAACAGGATATTGTATAAATTCCTTTTAAAATTTCAAGTGTATTTCTATTTGCTTATCAAGCTTGAGCTAATAACAAAATACTTTTTTTCTAATGCAACTGGCAATTCAGAGACAGCTATCTTGTATGCCATAAGATCTGCACCGACGTTACTCTTTTGGCACCCAGGGGGAACGTTTAGCTTTAAGATATGCTACGGACGCGGTAACACTACTCCCACAACGCTCCACGGTCTTATTAGACCGGAACCTATGGTTTAAAGTGGATTCCGAACCACTACAAACATCCGTGGCATCGCCGGGATTCAAACCCGAAACCTGTGGTTCAATCGAAAACTAGTCACTCGTCTATCAACCCCAGATAAGTACCAGATGAGGTACCGAGGGCCAGAGCTCCAGCCACGCGGCCATCAGGCCCCTAAAATAGTGATAATAACAAAATATTGCAGAAATCCCTTTTAAAATTGCAAGCATATGGCTATTTGTTTAAGAAGTTTGAGCTTATAAGAGGATATTGCACAAATTCCTTTAAAATTGTGAGCGTATGCCTATTTGCTCAACAAGCATGAGCTAATCCCAGAAATTTGCACAAATTCCACTCTCTAGAAACATCATAAATTTGGTACTTACGTATTAACGGTACCTTGGTGACAGTTGCGCCAATAAAGAGCACACGTGCCAACCGCAGCTACAGATTTGGCGGTTTTTAAGTGGCACCATTCAATTCTATTGGTTTGGTAATCTTTAGTAGCTGTTAGATTGGCGACACTTAAAAACCGCCAAGGTACCGTTAATACTTAAGTACCTAAATTTCATATCAGTATTACAATATTCGTTTTATGTTTTTTTTCTCTCATGAAAAATATTGTAAAGCAGAGTATAAACACAGATAGGGAGAAAAAACAGCCTTGAAATGCAAATAATAGAATTTTGAAGCTTACAATTGTTATACATAATACAATAAATACAAAATTTAAACTATCAAATATTATAAATTCTACAATTTTTAAATCCTTTAAAAATAGATAAAATACCAGGTTGAATTGAATAGGAATATATTTATAAAGATTTTACCTCAGTTATAAAACCCCGAAAACTTTACAGCAAATTGTTTTTCTGCCAAATTTGTAAAACCAAATTTTATGTGGTATTAAGCAAACAATGCTCTTGTTGCAGGCAATTTCACGAGAAATATTGTTAAAACTATCAATGCAATACAACCAAGGTTATTAAGATTATATGAAAAAAATTATTTTTAAGTACTCAATAGAATGTTATAATAAGATAATATTATCAGAAGAATTAAATGCTAAATTTCGAAGAAGTGCAGCATGTGTGATTTGCAATTGTGGTAAAAACCGCTCTAAAATGAATCACTTTCATCCAGTTTCGCAAGAATTGTTTACGAATTGCTGCGTACTATTCTAAACAAGGTTTTTATCCCTTGTTACGGATTAGCGCAGTAAACCGTGACAGTTTGTGGAGTATCGGAAATGTTCTTCAACCTTGTGACGATGTCATGAGCTTCGTTTCGTATTACATTTCGTGCTCTAAGTGGACGTGAACAACGGTTAGTTAAAAACAACCACAGGAGTGAGAAGTGGAAGTAGATGCTCTTACAGATTTCCGTTTTCCTATTAGTGATCAGATTGGGTGACAGTTTTCTGGTAATTATATTCGGTCCGATGGAGGAATATTTTTAAAAGAGAAACATAAGATTTAAAATTTAATAAATATATGAAGAGTTTCATAATTTTTAACTCAAAATATTTAATTGATATAAATATTAAAAAAAATATATGCGTTTATTTATTAAACTGTCATTGTTTAATAAATAATAAAGGCGATTGAAATACTATAGCAAAATTTTAATTATTTTTTAAAATGTCCGTTTATTTTTGTAAATTTTTTTAAAACTTCCTTTCCTTCATCTAGCATTCATATAATAGAGAAGTGCTAGTACTCATAATTGTTGAATCAGTACTAATCAGATTCTGGTACTCATGATAGTTGAATCAGTACTAATCAGAATCTGGTACTCATCATAGTTGAATTAGAGCTAATCAGAATCTGGTACTCATGATAGTTGAATCAGTACTAATCAGAATCTGGTACTCATCATAGTTGAATCAGTACTAATCAGAATCTGGTACTCATAATAGTTGAATTAGTGCTAATAAGAATTTGGCACTCATAATAGTTGACTTGTTCTGGATTAATTAATTAAAAACAATTTATTAATTCTGGTTGTTAAAATTGTGAACTTACTCATTCTACTTTCGGTTATTCAGTGATGATATTTGCAAGTGTCTCATACCTAGTGCTCATATAGTACTCTATTACTTTTAAAAACAATTTTACTACTTGTATTTTAATATAACTTTTTCTTATGATTTTATTTTATGTATTCAAAAATAATATTCTGAGGAGGAGGTCATTGCTTTCAATTTAATGAAAAAATGAACAAAAAAATGTTAAGAATGCCTGGTTTTTAATACATTACATATCCATTGTAATTTTCATTCGTAGTTCACGGCTTGGCCTGGGCAACTACTACGTATTCAATGCATGTATGTGGGAGTGGCATATTTTGAAGCTATGCGCGTAGGAGAAGAAGCACCTTGCCAAAAGAAACAAAGCATGTCATAACATTTTTCTTTTTTCTTTCTCATCAGTTTTCAAGAAAAGATAAACGCAAAGATATCGGATATTATCTTAATTCATTGTGAAAATGTAGTACCTTAAAAAATTTCCTTGGACTCCATTGGGTTATCAATCAAGATTAAAAAAAAAAGAAAACAATATTTGACACTGCACCGGATATGAAGATTTAATTTTATTTAAATAATTAACACTTGAAAATAAAGGTTTATTTAACTTTTTTATTTATTCAATTCTTTCTACCTACTCTACAATATAATCTAAGTACCCTGTTCTACTTTTAAAAGCCTGTTGAAGTTGAAAAGAATGAATAAATAGAGAATAATAATAAGTGGAAATAATAAACATCGCTTATAAAATTATTATTTAAAAATAGTAATAATTTTGCTATTTTCAATACAATAAAATGATTTTTAAGTATCAATTTTCAAATTGTTTAATTGGTAAAATATACTCTAAAATAGAAAAATTAAAAATTCATACTAAATGCTTTAAAAAATTTTTTAAATATAAATTTAAAAAAAAAGATACATTTGTGAAGGATTTAAAAAAAAAGAATTCAATCAAACTGAGAAATGAAAATAATTACTCATATATTTAAACTGGTTTTGCAAAAATTTTCTAATTCTTCAATTTTGATAGGACATCTTGAATCTTAGGCAGATCTAAATAAAATAAATAAGTAAATCTAAGTAATAAATAAGTAAATATCTGCTTATGGCTAATGGCTAATTAATAGCTATTATTGGAATGGCTAATTATTAAGAAAAGTAAAATAAAATACATATATCTTAAAATTAATGCCATAGTTTTTGAGGTATTTAATTATAAATTCCTTTGATAATAGGCACAATATAAAAACAAATCTTTAATATAAATCCATCAATACATATACGTCAAATCTTCTTTTGGGTTTTAATTAATACGGCTGCATTTGTTTCACCATTTAAAATGTTTTCAAGTTTTAATTTTGATAAATTTTTAGTGGAATACATGTTCATTCTCCGTAGATTGCCAGTGTTATTTTTACGAGTTGTATAATTTAATAAATGAGAATAAAGATATTAATTTTGTTTCTCAGTGCAATGTTCAAAAAGATAATTTATAAGTTTCCTAATTTAATGTAACTAAATTGGCTGCCTGGAAAATTTATATTGTTTTTTTAAAAATATTTGAAATAGTACATTAAAAATAAGATCTTATTAATTGGAACAGTTGGACAAAAAATATATTAATTGTCAGTTGATAATCTTTATTTAACTATAATATTAAGAATAGAAAATTCCAATGAAAATTCTTTCTTTAATTATTAATATTTAAATAACATTATTATTATTATTAATAATGATAATATTATTATTAATAATATTATAATAATAATGATATAATTAATAATGATAATATTATTATTAATAATATCATTTCATTTTTAAATAACGTGCATGGTAAAAATTAAGCGAAAAGTTCTCATTAAATATTTTTTATTTATTAATATTTAACACTATTCTATTGCATCATTTTCATCTTAAACTTTCATACTAAAATAAAATGAAAATCATTTTTCAAGATTATTCAATTGCCTTTATTGAGGTAAATGATCCGTCACGTGATTCGTAAAAGGCAAGCACGCACATCTGAGATGAACGGCTGATAATTTCACACTCTAATTATAGAAACCAGCTCTTTCAAGACGCATTTAAAGCACTTTCGACGACAGATATGCTTGTTGCACAGGTTTTCGTCACATCCGAGGCAAGTAAACATCGGCGTTTTTAAAACGCTGCAGATCTTCAAAGGTTTCCACAGAAACCGTTAGATGAACGTTAATCTTCCAAAGAATGAATTGAATCGTGCGCGCCATTTCTTTTTTTTTTTTTTTTTTTTTTTTTGACGTGTGCATAGGAAGCTGTGCCGACATATGTGACTCAATGGGCTGTGACATCACACATTGCTATTTCGGGTCCGTTGCGAATGTGTGTTTCGAGGATGTCTTTTTTTTTTTTTTTTTTTTTGTTCGTTTCGAATACTTTCAAGGTTTCGCTGTTCTCTCTCTGTGTCTGTGTTAACTCGGTTGCGGTGTTATATATTGCACAATGGTCTGATTAATCGGAAAGGAATTAACAGGAAATAGTATTTGTGATATTATTATTATTATTATTATTAACTGTTATAATAATTAGGTAGAACTGTATGTAATACAGGATTTAGATAGATAATTTTGGAAGGAAGACAATTTTTTTTGTGTACATTTAATCATTAATATATTTTCCATCATTTTCTATGGCATTTAAGCATCTTTTCGGGAAAGTTTGGTTTGGATTGTCGCTCTACGGTCATTTTTTGTTCAATTTAGGCTAATTTGGCCTTGACCTACAGTTTAACGTGGATTCCGATTCACTCACGAACATCCATGCCACCGCCAGGATTCGAGCCTAAAGTCTGTGGTACCAAAGGCCAGAGCGCTTGCTAATTGGCCACCGGGCCGCTGGGGAACGTTTTGATTCCATCTTTGAATAACTTTTTTTTTTGCGCAAAATACTCACCCAGAATTTTCGGTCTCCTCTATATTATTGAAATTTTTGCCACCAAAAAAAGGTTGCAGAAACCTAAACAGATAATAATAACCTGCTTTAAATCTTTCTAATTGGTTGCAGTAGATGTTTGAAGTGATAGTTTAATTACTCAAAAACAGTTCAAAATAAAATCACCCCTTCCGTATATCACCAAATGCAAACCAAAACCTTCTATAGATGTAGTCCTGGCAATGCAGTGGGAATTGACTTTTCTTTTAGCTAAACCATTGTCTTTTTCGAGTAAAGTTTGCATAAAGTATCCACTTTTCATTTCCAGAGACGCTTTAACAAAGGATCAATTTCATTTCTAGTGACTAGTGACGTGCAAACATTTACTCGTTGTTGATGGTTTTGAGTTGTAAACACATGTGGAACTCAAACACTAACTCGAGAAATCTTTCCTATCATTTTTATGGGTTCCACTACTGTTGTTTGCGTACAGTGGAGTCATCCAGCTAGTTCTCTACTTGTTACATGGGGTTCTGATTCTACCAATGCTTTCAAATCATCATTATCAACCTGCATTGGCCAACCACTTCTCTGTTCTTCTTCAAGACTAAAATTACATTTTCGAAACTTTTTAACTAATGTTGAACTAGACTTTAGCTTATCGATCTTCTGGAAACATGGAGGAAATGTTTCGAATTGCTTCTAGAGCATTTCCGCAGCCTGATGACCAATGACTAGCACTCTGGCTTCAGGTTCGAATTCTGGCGGTGGCATGGATGTTTGTGAGTGGTTCGGAATCCACGTTAAAATGTACGTCGCGGTTTAATTAGCCCAAAGTGTGCAGAGAATGACCGTAGAGAAACACACCAAATCTACAGCGTTTCCATGGAACCTAAACTCAAAAAGAATGATATGCTAAATAGTCGTATTTATCACTTTTCTGGAAAGTTAAAATGAAATATAAGTGTAAAGGAATGTAGAATATAGGCCTGACGTCAAGTTTAAAATAATTTTAAAAAAGGGTATTAAAATCGAATTTGAGCATTTTTATCGTAATTGAATTAGGCAAGTTAAAATCCCGTATTACTTTTTCGTTCAAATAAATATATCATTTGTAACACAGTTTGGAATTTTCTATACTAATTTGATATTTTAATGAAGTACAATTTGAAGCAATCGTAAAAGTCAAAGTTTTTTATATTTAATTATAATTATTGTTGATTATTATTATTTAATTAATTAATTAATTATATTTTATTCATTTGGAATCTTAACATACGTAATTTGTATGAATTGTTATTTTTCTGCGAAAATTCAATTGTTTCGAAACTTATAACCTCTTCATTGTAAACATAAACAAAATATTCATTCTGCGTATTCTTAGAGAATATGCATTGTTTTTTATATCAGGCAAAGAATGCTTTTATTGCATAGCATTTTAAATGTAAGGTGAAATAGATTTCACCTTTTAATGGAATTTGCATGAAATTGAAATTTTATAAAGATTTAAAGAATTTGCTGAAATTCCTTCATTCATTCCCTTAATATTAAAAATTTGTGGCAAGGGGAAAATAATTGTTTTATTAACATTTTTTGGCGCATTCTAAAAATAAATCTGAATCCGTCTTTCTCTAGCGGAAAATTCAGAACAAAAACAATCTCTGATGTTAGTACACATTATTACTTTTATGGCACGAATATATTGTTTTATTAATGTCCTCGGAAAGCTATTAATTTACGAATTCGGTCAGTCTATTTATACTGAAGAGCATATATAGATATAATAGAATATAGAAGTTAGAAATTAATTCATTGGAATTAATTTCAGTTAAGTTATGATTTGGATAAAGAATACGGGAAAAAACCCCAAATTTTTATGAGCAATGAATTTTATTGTTTACGTGCATGTATTTAAAGGAAAATGAAGACAAAATAAGTTAATCTAATGATCACGCATTTTAATCCTTTTTCACCATTAATTCCACTATTCGAAAGTTAAGCATTTTTTACGATATGTAATAAATGACATCTGACTTTATGCGCGTGGAAAAGTGAGAAAATTTTACCATTATCTCATTGTTCTCCACATTTTAATTTTACGAGTAATACAAGTTTTTTGCCTTTATGATATGGCTTAATGTAATGGAAGAAACAATGAAAAGTGATTGAAATAATTTATGCAAGACCAAATTGCGTAAATTTTGCGTTTTTTCGTGTCACATTTAACCACAAATCGGAATACCAGTTAGCTACGAATTCCGAGTCGGTAACATGCAGTTTCTGTTTAGGTCAGAATGTGTATCTTCCAATTGTATCTACCTCTTATATTTCGCTTATAAGCTCTTGCTTGTGAAACATTATACACAACTAAATTTTTCACTAATTTGCTAAAAAATTAAAAAAAAAAATTGTACAATTTCTAGCAAATTAATTGAAAAAAAATTTTTTTTATGCATTAAAAAAATAAAGCAAAAAATTTTTTATGAAAAAATATTAAAAAAGTGTTGTATTACATTCATTATCTTGCAGTTTTCATAATGATCTATAAAAGTTTTGTCTTTTTCAACAGACAACAATTTACTTTTTAAATTTGGGATTGCAAAAAAATAATAAAGATGAAAAGAATATTGTAGAAAAATTAAAAACCCCACATTAACAGCTCTGTTGTGTCTGAACACATTACCAAATGTATTCACTTATTTTAAAAGAACAAAACGAATAAAAAAAAAAAAATGGAAATCAAAATTATGATTGGACATTATATTTAAGTAAAAAATTACGAAAAGATTTCAAGCCAATGAAAGATCTTTCCGATGTTTTCGCAGTTTATTACGTTTTTCATCAATTTTCATAAATAAAATCGTATAAATATATATAATCGTATAAATATCGTTGAAACTAAAATTATCTATCATTCTTTATTCTTTTATTATAATTTAAATCGTGTCCTATATCATTAAACATTTCATATATCATCAGGAAATCTTATTTATTTAAGATTTCGAAACAAACTGGTTAACAGATATAATGCATGAAATATTTTTAGTTTTTAATTCAGTACTTATAAAAAATATTTTAATTATGATGTAGTTTTATGAAAACATATTTGAACAAGCAATTCCCAAATCTACTTCTAGGAAATGTTTTCGTTTGAAGGTTAAATTCATACTTAGCAATTGCTATTAATTGAGTCACTCCTTTTCCAAAAATTGATATGTATTTACTTTACGAAATAGTAATTTAGTACATTTTTATAAAATAAATAATTTCAATTACATGTAATTTATCATACTTATCGTAAACAATGTTTGACATATAGATAATTTTACAAGATATATCTTTAAAAATTTCTTGTAGATTATTTAAAAAAAAATATTTCTCGATGTAATTACTATATCCAACACCTGTTTTAAAAATATTGGAAATGAATTTTTCTGTAAATCTTTTTTTTATAATGCATAGAAATTAAAAATAAAACAGACTACGAAGCAAAAATTAATAATGGATGAATAAAAAAATTACCTTTTATTCAATTTCTTCTATTAGCTCACACTCTCCCTATATATATCTTGTTCAAATTTTCAATCGTCAATAAAACACTTTTTATTCATCCACTCAAGTTCAAATACATTTTTTTATCTTGTAGTGGAGGACACTGGATGTTAATACAGTTTTTTCAAATATTAATTCAGTAATTAAATTTAATTAATTAATTTTAGTTTTTTTTAAATTTAAGTTGCATGTATCTACCAATAGATAGCGCCAGATAAACTTAAAAAAATGATGAAAATTATTTATAAGGACTTTCTGTAATATAGTGAAAAAAAAGTAGGAATTGACTTAAAAAATTTTTTTTTTTACATTACTTGTTTTCTATCAAAGTTTAGAGCTATTTCAATTTCAGAAATAACGAATTTAACTGATTATGTTCTCAAAAATATGTTTTGAAAAGCAAAGAATATTTATTTTCTAAGTTATACCTTTCCACAGCAATTGTTCAAAAAGGATTTTATTTTTTACATGTTGCACACTGCACTTTTGATTTTCGCTCATTACCCTATTTTTACCGCAGTTTTAATTAACGATATTACTTTTAATTGCTATGAAATTAGTAATATCTTGATAACGTAATGGAATTATACTGGTTCCGAAACACGAGGAAATGATTTCATTTTTGTTATTTATTATGCAAATTGCTTTTCATTTTATTGTTATGCAAATATTTGTTTTGTAAATGTGTCAAGATTTTATCTTCGGTCTATATTCATTAGTAATTTGTTTTCTTAGTTAATGGTCCCTTTAGGGATGTTCTTTATTTGGCTTACTAATGGAATGTTCGTCGTAGTCATGATTATCCTATAATTTATATATGACATAATATTTGTTCATACACGGAAGATTATATGTGTTTTTTTCATGTTTAGGAATGCGATTTCAATACCAAATATTTAACTTGTTTCAGGCTACTATTAGAGAGGTTAAGTTTAAAGGAATATTCAACAAGCTCAATTATTCTTAGACATTATTTAAAGGAGGGCCTAATGGCCAAGTGACTAGTGCTCTGGCGTTAGATGCCACAGGTTTCAGGTTTCCCGGCGGTGCCATGGTTATTTGTAGTGGTTCGGAATCCACTTTAAACCCGTAGGTCTCTGTCTAATATGATTGTAGAGCGTTGGACATAGGACAGGCAACTCTACTCCATAAAAAGAAAACATCTCCTGCCTCGAAATCTGCCAGTAGACAGACGGCCTTGGCCCACCATAAGGCTGTTGCGCCAATGAAGCAGAATTATTTAAAGGATTGAAGATTAAAATCTCCGTTTGTAGCTCAATCTAGTAATTTATTGGAAATTTAAATGCAAAACACAAGTATGTTGTACTTATCAATTAACCCTTAATTTTTTTCGTTATTAAAATTTTTTGTGAAATTATTATTTTTTTTTAATACTTTCATCATCATCATCATTTGTGCAAGAGCCCCATGGTGGGGTTCGACCATCTACCTACTGGCAAATTTCGGCGCTTTTCTTTTACGGTGGGGTTGTCAGTCTTACGGCCAATGCTCAACAGTCATATTTCATTCCATTTCACCGCCAGGACACGAACCTGAAAGCACCGAACGCTAGAGCCCTAGTCACTCGGTCGTCAGGCCCCTTCTAATACTTTAGTTTCTTTTAAATTTACTGAGTGTCCATATCTTCTGTAACCTGAATAAGCTATAGACAAATTTGGTAGGTACGCAACTACTTCAGTACGAAACTAATACGGAGTAATTAACATTAATAATAGTACGCAACTAATTTGGTTAACTAACTTCCCTGTTCTTTGAAAACACCTAAAATTGGACACTGAAATACAAATATAGATTAGAAACAAACGAATTCCATAAGTCTGAATTACTTATTCATTCTTCTATTGATTGGTTTCTAAATAAATCGCTGTCTTCTACATAAATAATTTATTTCTATTATGTTACGAAATTAAAACATAGCTCAAATAAGGATCATCCTTATTATTTCAAAGATAACACATTCTAGTAACCGAAACAATGTCTAAGTCATTAAAAATAGACTTTTGACAGTCCACTGAATTAGCGAAAGCCAAAAGTTAAAGACCTCTCTTTATATTAATTAGGACCTGGTTTCCTTCAGTAAGTGTTGCGACTCCTCTTTTGAGAAAGCGAATCCGTGCATGCAATTCCAGTTGTTCCGGCAACAAACAATATCGCTCTCTATACCAGAAAACACAATGCCACCTCCAGACGAGGAGAACAGATCTCGACTCCATCCACCTTTTACTGTTGGTTTCAGTCGCTACGTGAGGGGATTGCCGATGGACCTTGGCGCGAAGGTCCATATTGTTTTTCAATGGTTCAGCAATTAAAGAGTAGCCATTGTGGACATGTTATCTTTGTCCATCATTACCATACAAGAGGGTAGAGTATTGTGCGGTATCGTTGAATATTTATGGCCATTGTTCCGTGTCGGCTTGTTCCTACACGCGCGCGACACAGCGGTACTGTCACGCAGCGACTCTTATGAGAAAGTCACGAAAACCATATAATTTTGATACTGTTTCAATAGTGACGTATGCTATCTGTTTATTTTCCAAAAAGAAAAATTTTGCAGTCGTATCTCTTGACATTTGATTTCATTAGTTCATAATTGCACTTCGTCGGGTTAATTAATACATATTTTTTTATTACATCGGTTTTCTAATATTTTTCCATGAGAAAGCCTTGGCTGATAAAGGCAGACCCGAAAGAAGGCTTATTAGTGCCCTTATCCAAAGTAGTAGTTGTGATCCCTTTTTTCTGAAAAAAAGAAAATGAATTATACGTGAATTTATGCACATTTTAGTGTTGTGTCAACAAGAATATTATATAGAATTATATTATATTACATATTCTGTGTTGTTATTGTTTCTTATTCCTTTTAAGGGATAGTATCATCTAGACCAAGTCGAAGAACACAGGTAGTCTCATGGAAGGAGGGGGGGAAGGGGGGGCAGCTTTTGTTGCGATGGAGCACCTATTAGGTAGAAGTCTGACTTGGCTCTGTGACACTGACATTTTACGGGGTAGGTTGTCAACCCCTACGCTCTACAGCCATATTAGACTGGAATCTACGGCTTAAAATGAATTCCGAACCACTGGAAACATTCATGGCACCGCCGGAACTCGAATCCGAAACCTGGGGCACCGAGCGCCAGACACTCGGTCATTAGGCCCCTATATATGATGAACGATATCTAATTTATCTATCATTTGTTCTGCATATTTAATTTAATTTTTTATAAATGTCTTTTTTTATTTAAAAATATAAATAAAGTACCAGTTCTCTTTCATATTTCATTTTGTGCATGTCCCATTTTATTAGAAAAACATTAAATTAAAGTTCCTAACTTCTCTTATTATAATAAAATATTTTATAATTACTTTAATTTTTTTGTATTTATGGAATTTAGGTTGTAAAAATATGTATAAAGAAAATCTTTTTCTTTTTTTTTTTTTTGTAAATTCTACATTTTCTGTAAAAATAATAATGAATTCTAATTTCAAAACCTTTAGAATAAAATAAAATGACTGTTATTCTTACGTTAAATGGAGCAAAGTCATTATTTCATTAAAATACTTTACAACTAATTCTCCTAATTAGTCTATATTCAAAACATCCATTTCTATGTGACATTCATTATGGTGTCTGAACCATAAAAGTGAATGGATCTTTTTTTTGTGACTATTTTTATTCAATGCGAACGAATAAAAGTCTACACTTTGAATGACATTTCATACTTGAAATCCTTTTTTTAATAAGATGCTTTGATTTATTACCATTTTATTTCGTTTGTCGTTAATTCATGGCGGATATAATTTATTAAAGAAAAGAAAAATTACAGACAGAAGGAACTTCAAGGAGATTGATTGAAATTTCTCTTTCTATAAAATTTTTGACTAATTGAATTTCTTAAAATATAACTTAACATCTAATTCAAACTGATTCGTTCTACTTCACATTCATAATCATGTGGTTCTATAACTACCTGGCATAACTATAATAATAATTTCTTTTATAGATTCATTATTATAAGAAAGCATTTTTTCCAAATATTATCTATTTAGTTTATTCTTTCTTTAATTAGAAAGATCTAAAAGATATTAAGGGCCCGACTCGTGGCAACGCTTGCCTCATATGAGCATTAGGGCTGAGGTTCAAACGGCTGCTGCTCTGTTACAGGCACTGCTTCAAAAAGCCGAGTAGACTCGATAACATTTGTGATGTTCTGCATCTTACCTCGTTAGTCCGTCTACCTGCTTGGAGTTTTCCGGGGTTTCTCCACACATGATGCGCAATGCGAGGTAGTTCCCCCTGGCCCCTACTTTCCATCTTCAGCGTCACCAATTCAATTGCGCGGAGCCAATTCAGATTTCTACCTACGGATACTCCATCACAACAGAAGCTGCTCCCTCTCTTTCCGTCTTCATGAGACCACACGGATTCTTGGACTTGGTCTAGATGTTGCTGTCTACCAAGTGTGATAAGGAAAAAAAAAAGATATTTAAGATAAGGTCTTTTATGGTTCGTTTGATTTGTCACTCTACGGTCATTTTGTGCATATTTTGGGCTAATTAGACCAGGGATCTACAGTTTACCATGTATTCCGAGCCACTAACCAACACCCATGCCACCGCTAGGATTCGAACATGAAGCCTGTGGTGTAGAACTCTTGACAGAGTCCAGAATGCTAGCCAATTGGTCATCAGGCCGCACATTTCTTTTAAAGACAAGACCTATGTGAACACGTTATTTTTAATTTTAAAAATATGTTCATAAAAAAACCAATGAAAGAAAACAAACAACTTTTTTAACATAAAAAACTTGGTGATTTTTTTGTACCAATTTCTTATTTCAATATTTTATTTAATTACATGAAAACAATGTTCGTTTATGATTTGATCTATTGATGTACCATTGTGTTAAATTAAATAAAAGTTCAAAATCAAGACTAGATATCAGTTAATGAGTCAACTTTAACTGATGGTCATAGATTCATTGATCAGAGGGCTTTGGTAATAGCTTCATCATATTCTAGCCAGCCTGCTGGGATTAGTTTCTTTTCGTGTAATGAATTTCAGTCTACTCCCTTTAAAATGTCATCCAAAAATGCAGTTCCCATGAGTACAGCTGAAAAGTGATAAAAAAATACAGAATTGAAGATTGACATAATAAAGTAAATGTTATTTACAGAATGTAATATTCCTTTTAGTAAATTTCATCATTTAAAAATTTTCTTGAAATTTCACGAGCGAAATATTCAATTTAATAAATCAATTCAGCTTTAGTACGAGTATATTGCATTTATTTTTATAAATGGATTAACAATGTTAAGAAAAAGAAAAATGAGCAACCTCATTCATTCTCTAATGAATTCTTAAAGAAAAATGAGCAAACTCATTCATTGTCTCGTGAATTCTTAAAGAAAAATGAGCAAGCAATCCAATTATTGTGAAATATACAGCAGATTCTTCTATATTCCTTTAATCAGCTGATTAAACTTAATAATAATAATTTTATTATTGATATTGTATATGTAGCAGATTATTACCAACTAATCAATTTTAACATACTATTTAGTTCAAACATGCTCCATAGTGTTAGGTTTAGCTATCTAGAGGGCATGGTTGGTTCATTGGTGACATTGCGTTACAGTTCACTGATTTAAAAAACGAGCCTACTTTGAGGATGATTATTGCTGATAATCTCGCTTCAACAATCTTATCTCTTGCTTGGAATTTTTCTTGGCTTTTCTGAATACGAAATTCAGATACAGGGTCCGGATAGTCTCCCGGAGATTACTTTTAAATTTTATTACTTTCACACTCTTCGTTGGAGTAGATTGTGTTACACATCGAATTAGTAATCACCACTATAAAACGAGCCTACTTTGAGGATGATTATGACTGATAATCTATTCAACAATCTTACCTCCTGCTTTTCTCCCGGAGATTACTCCTTTAATTTCTAGACTTTTTTGAATACGAAATTCAAATGCAGGGCCCGGATAGTCTCCCGAAGATTACGTTTAAATTTAATTACTTTCAAACTCTTCGTTAGAAGTTTGGTTTTCGCTTTACGATCATTTTGTGCACACTTTAGGCTAATTAGACCGGGACCTACAGTTTAACGGGGATTCCGAAGCACCACCAAACATCCATGCCACCGCCAGGATTCGAATCTGAAGCTTGTAGTACCAAAGACCAGAGCGCTAGCCAATTGGCCATCCTTCATTAGAGGAGATCGTGTTACAAATCGAATTATTACCCCAAACTATAAAATTATCATAAGTTTAGCCAATTCTAAATTAAAAATTTTCTCCAAATGTATTGATAGTGTAAGGGAAAAAAAATACAAAGAACATTTCTATTAAGAGAGGAATAAATACACATGGCAGTTTTAAAAAAATATATTATATTCTTTATTTGACGTTCTCCTTACATGCAGATCATTTCAGTCTCGGTTATTTCTGACGTGAAACAGTGCACTGTCAAATGATTTCGGATTTTTCTCCTAATATAAAATGAAAGGAAGGAAATAGAGAGAAAAAAAAAAGGAATTATGAAGCATTAACAAAAACATTTTTAAAAATTCCATATCTGAAGTGGTTAAACTCGTATAGTTCCATTTCTATTAGAAACTTCAACCCGAAAAAATTTATTCCGCCCTGCACTTTATTGTGCTCGAGATATTTCCGGCCACCCCCTCTGAATGGAATTCGTTGAGATAGCTATTCGGTGTGTAGACATAAAGCATTTCAAGGTCCTCCCACTCTTAGCAGAGAATGCCATTTCCGCAGTTATGTTGCATCGGAATGGCATTTCGCAACCAGAACACTTCTGAACTGCTCTCTCAACTTTCGCACAAAAGATGACCCGAGGAGATATCGGTCTTTTCTCCTCTTCTTTTTTTGGTTCTTCTTCTCTTCTTTTGTGTTCCATGTTTTCGACCCGGGGGCATTCTCACAGTTCTCCGCGCGAGTTCGAACCAGGCCAAGCGGCCGGCCAACAGAGGTTAATCCGCTGCAGAATTTCCGACCGCCAGAATGGCAACAACCGGTCAGCCAATGGCGAAAGTAAATCGTGTGTTGTTTTTGTTTTCCTTTTTGTTGTTTTGTACCGGTGTGAAAAGTTCCCGTTTAACTGCGCTGTGACTCACGATGTAGAAAATTTTGAGTGGCGTTTTTTTTCATATTTTTTTTTTCCAAGTAGCTTAGAAGACATGTGAACCGGATACTTTCATTTTGGTAAGAAAAAAAGAGACATGATTGCATTCAAAATGCTTTGATTGTTTATATTCATTTAAATGTGAAGCACTTTTCAAAGCTGCTAACAATGTTGAAAATGATTTGATTTAATACAAATTCTACTTGACATTATTTTTGAACAATACAAATAATTTTTTTTAATACCATACGTTCTTTGAATTATTCATTATATTTTATTGTATTATAATTACCCCTGAGTAGAAAAACTGTTACAGCAACATTAAAAAAAACAACTATATAAAGACAGAAAATAAATAAATAAAACTTTTTATCGGCGACCATTTACACCAAACAGTTTAAATATAAGTAGAAAAATAAGTAAATAAATAAAAAACAGTATAATGCTTTAAGCTGTGATTCTCAAACTTTTTGAAGTCGGGGCGCACTTCAAATCGTACAAGTTTATCCATTCTTGTGTTTATGAGTGAACCTGAGTCTTAACAATTTTTTGTAATGTTTGGGCATGCAAAAATGCATAAAATGACCAAAAGCAAATTCTCAATTCCTTTCTGATTTTTTCTTAAGAGCAATTGGATAAATTGAGATAAAGCAGCTAACATAAAATGAAACATAAATAACAGACAAGACAAGTCAAGTCTCATTTCCTCGTCAATGCATGGATTTGGTTTGGTTTGTCGCTGTACGGTCATTTTGTGCACACTTTGGGCTAATTAGATCGGGACCTACAGTTTAACGTGGATTCTGAAACACTAAAAAAGATTCATGCCACCGCATCAACACATGGAAGATATCCTCTCTTTTTACACTTAATACTGGTGAGGGTAGGGAATCATTTACATATGATGTTGATGTTGAGAATAGTAGTAAAATGTTCAAGATTTTTTCAGATATTCAGGTATATTAATCTCTTATAGAGATACAAAACATTTGAAATCAAAGAGACAATTCCATATGATAAATCATCAATACAATATCAGTGGATATAGTTGCTTGTTCTTCTGAAACCAAACTCACTTAAAATTTCCAGTAATTAGCTTCTAATCCAATAGTATTGTTCAGTGTTATGTGACGGAAATAAAACTCTATTTTTTCTTTTAAACTTATTAAATATTCAACTATTATTTTAAATGTTTCATTTATGCAAGTGTTAACCAATGGAAACATTTCCGAATTACCTTCAACAGCTTTTCTTTTCCAAATCTGTAGTTTTCTCCGAAACACTTTTCATTTTGTCAGTAGGTATGAATATTTTTTTTTAATTCTCTTGTATATTTTCTCAATTCTTCTTAATATTCAAAATATTTAGCTGCTGAAATAAATCGGCCAAATACTGTAACTTTACAATCCAAAATTCGTACCGAAGGAGATTACAAAAATCTAATTCTTTAAAAATTTAAAATCTTTAAAAAAACAAAGCGTAAGAAGATCTTGTCTTAGCACGTGTACATGAATGGGTAAGTACTTTTCTCCCTGACAGCCACCTAATTTCAATATGTGAAAACAACCGTTTGAGTGGTGAATCCATATGCAAAAATGCAAAGTTCATCAACTAAACTGACAGGACATGTTTTAATAAAGTTTACCATCTGAACTACTTGATGCAAAACATCTCTTTTTTCTCTCAAGAGTTTTGCTATCAAGGCCTCCTTGTGAAGAAAGCAATGACTTACGATAACATTTTCATTTTTTTTTTTTTTTTACATGTAAGACCTTTACGTCATGGAAGGGGAACAATCTGCATAAATGCCTACACATGACTTCCATGTTAACTGCCATTTATGAAGATGCTTATTCAAAATGTTAAAGATGGCCTCCTCTTTCGTAACCACACTCAATTTTTTACAAAAAAGAAACTGATTTATTATTTTATCTTCATTAATAAAACGGATGAATGCTAAGAGCTGCGCCTTGTTGGTAATATCATTTGACTCATCAACTTACAATGTAAAATTTGAACACTGAAGTTTATTACTGTGTACATTTTTCTGGATATCAGAAGACATTTCTATAATACACTTGTTAGTTGTATAGTTGGACAGAAGAACCTTGTTTATTTTCATTACTGCTTCATTTTTTTTAGCATTGTCATGACTATTTTCCTATATGCAATCAAAATAAGGGACACTCCTAAAGTATGAGTTTTCATATTTTTAGCTGATAAGAAGCGATTTGAGATTTGTCAGAAACTGTCAATTGTACTATAACAATTTTTGACGCTTTTGTTTGCTGTTGTGCAATCTTTAAAAAACAATTTACAGATATATTTTGTAAATTAAAGTGCATAATTTTAAAATGTTAATTCAATTTATTAGGAAGTAATGATTCATTTTCCATTTTACATCCACTAAACATAGCGGCAAAAAATGATCTTCGATTCTGGTGCAAGTGAAGCCAAAGTTTAAAAAAACTTCCATTATATTTATGAGTAGGCCAATATTTTGCTTTCTAACTTGTACTATACTTTTTTGTTCACGTCCAGAATCTAATTCTTCTTTATCACGGATTTTTTTTTTGGGAAATCTGTCGATTTTATTTGGGTTAATATTTCATTGGAATACCACAGAGCCTAATATTTTATGCACATAACATACATTTCTAACACATTCAAAATAAGTAATATACACAACATGAATGCCTCATCTGCTACCAATGCCTCATTGATATATATTTAGATGATCAAACTCCACAGACTACTATGTACAGATGGCGGATTTTCATAGGCTACAATGGAAATTTTTTTTAACGTTGAAAATCATATAAAGTTAGCACTCATATAATCATGGAAGTTACCGATTTTAGTTTCTCGTATACCTTCTTGGGCGCGTTATCGTTATTTGGCGACTTTTTATGTGAAAAAAGTAGAAAGAAAGGCAACCTGAAAGGCTAGTTTGTAATGAAAGCTGTCTTTAAACGGGAAAACCGACAAGAAAAAAAGAGTAATTATATTTATTTTTTTTATCTGGACACATATTTCATTGGAATACCACAGAGCGCATTCTTTGAGAACCACTGGTTAAAAAATAATTCTTAATGCAATTAAAGTTGTCTGTAAGTGAAAGCATTTTTTGGAATAGCTCCTCATTCACGTCGTCCAGCTGTCTTTTAGCGTCATTTGAAGAATTGATTAAATGAAAACTATAATCATTAATGTACGTAGCGGTGTCCTTCTACTTATTTCAAAATTTAACGTGCAGATTGCACTTGCGTTACTCACATTTAATTTTTTTATCTCATATTTCTTTGGAACCATTCCTCTAGTCACAGTTAATAAATGCTTCGTTTCCAGTAGAGTACATTAAAAAGTAATTGTACTTATTTAGGGCAACTGTCTCTACACTATGTCCTACGGACCAAGACCAACACTTCAAGCATTATGAATCTGGCCCACTTTGTTAAAAATAATATTAATTAAAAAAAAAAAAAAAAAACTCTATAAAAGTAATTTTAAAATAGCTAATAAGAGAGCGTTTAGATTGGTAAAATGTTTTGTGTCTAAGCCATTATCTTACATTTTTATGTTGTACCTGAACACAAATACTTGCAGTAAAACTTTTAGTAAAAATGTTGAGATACATTTTTGGAAAAAGAGTTGACAATAATATATGGATTAGAAGATCAAACAAAGAAATTGAACACCTAATTAAAAATAGAGACATTGTGAGACACATCAAATCACAAAGAATCCGCTGACTCGGGCATGCACTACATTGCAGAGATGAGGGAAACATCAATAAAAGGATAATGTTATGTTAATTGTTCAACAAT
The DNA here is from genome assembly GCA_021605075.1 of Caerostris darwini. NCBI lineage: Eukaryota > Metazoa > Arthropoda > Arachnida > Araneae > Araneidae > Caerostris > Caerostris darwini. The sequence goes on from BPLQ01001575.1 coordinate 118,729, forward strand.
AGGGAGAGCAGAAAACCAAGGGAAAGGTGGATTGATAGTGTTGAAGAGATATCTTAGACAACTGAAAATTATTAACTGGAAGAGATTGGCAATGGAGCGAGACAGATATGGAGAGCTGTTGTGTTGGAGAATCAAGCCTGTACAAGGTTGTAATGCCAATAAAGAAGAAGTAAAAATGTATGATTTTAAAAGTACAAGAGCTTTCTCTCTATATTTTCTGAGTATTATAGTATCTAGTAAGTACATAATAGTGCTCTGGTTTCTCTTCAAACTCGTGCTAATCTTTCGCCTTTTACTAAAGATTACCGTGGAGAGGAACAAATTAATGAGCCTCAACCAATTTTTGGAACCTCATTTCGGTGGGTTTAAAATAGCCAACGGCCGTACCATGCTGAATATACCGGTTCTCGTTAGATCACCGAAGTTAAGCATCATTGGGCGCGGTCAGTACTTGGGTGGGTGACCACCTGGGAACACTGCGTGCCGTTGGCAAATTTGGGACCTGAATGGCCGAGTGTCTAGCGCTCTGGCGCTCGATGCCACAGGTTTCGGGTTCGAATCCCGGCGGTGCCATGGATGTTTGTAGTGGTTCGGAATCCACTTTAAGCCGTAGGTCCCGGTCTTCTATGACTGTAAGAGCGTCACGGAGCAAAAGTCAGGCTTCTACCTACGGGTGCTCCATCACAACAGAAGCTGCTTCCTTCCCCTTCAATCATGAGTCCATATGGGCTTGTGGGCTTGGCCAGCCACAGTATAAGAAACAACAACAACATAATACAAATGCAAATGTATACTTAATATAGAAATATTTTATTTTCTATGTTGTGCACTTCTCCTGATTTTAAAAAGAAACTTTAATAAAAAAAAATTTTTTTTTTTCAATTTTCTTCAAAAAAGTTAAGGTATTTTAATGTAGTATGCAAGGTCTTTGACTTTGTGGAACTGCCAGTGTAATCCTAGAATCTAGAAGTTTGGAAATCTCTGATTTATGTTTTATATTTTAAATTTCAAGATAATCATGTAAATTATGTATTACTCGACATTTTCAGCAATGCGAAGTTCTTTTCTTTATTTTTCGGTTTATGATTAAGGCATAACTTTGGAGTTTTATGGTTTAAACCATTTATTTTCAAAAGACATAAGAATTTTTTTATTTATTTTAAACTTTAAGTAATAATCAAATATAAAATCCATCTTGTTATAAAGGAGCAATTTTATATTATTTCAAAATGCGAAGTATTTTGGCGAATTAAATAAATTATATAAGATTTCAAACTGTCTGATTGTATTAAACAAATATGTGAAAAAAAATCTTGAAAAGCGTTTACATTTGGTGTAACAATCAAACGGGAAATCCACATCCGTTTTAGATCCTTATTGCAATGTATTTCAGATGCGTCATTTCGAATTATTTATCATATTTATTTTTATTTCTAGCTGCCGTTTTATTTTCGTTTTCTGCTGTTTAATAATTTAGGTTTAAATGTTTTTACAACAAATAACATAATTTATTCATTATGCATTAGATAATGTCAGATATTTTTTTAGATATTAAATTGACAGATCCTAATTTTTTGGCCACTTTTTTTTACAGTTTTCTAAGAAGTTATATATAATTAAAATGATATATATATATAACTAAAATGTTATACATTAATAAATGATATAGATATTTGTGGAAAAAAGTCATGCAGTGAAATCATGTAATCACTTTTTTTTCTTTCTCAGAAGTTATATATAACTTCTGATATATATATAACTAAAATAAATATATATAAATAGAATGATAAAGAACACAAATATCTATATCCTTTATCCACGAATATCTATACTCTTTATCATTTTTAAATGTTTATGTATTTTGACAAATAAATAGGTCAATTGGCCCCGGAGCTCCAATAAATTGTAGGCCCCGACCTAATTTGCCCAAAGTGTGCAAAAAATGACCGTACAACGAGAAACTAAATCAATACATAATTATTCCCTGTTTTGTTATTCTATTAATATAATCTTGAATCTTTAAAACGATTATATATTAATAAAAAAATCTTAAATTTTTAGATACAGCTCTGCACATAATGCAAAATATTTGACCAATTTAGAGCTTATAATAATTGTATACTTAGATTTTCATTTGAAAACGCCTATTCTTGTAATATCTTGACCTCCAGTTACTGCAGGATGTAGAAAGATTTATTTAAATAGGTACTTCCATGTCCCGTGTTGCACACCTGCGTCCACCTAATATAATATGCATGGAATAATCACTGCACCTGCCTGCATGTTATCTGCTCTTTCACAGGGGTGGTAGATTATTTTTGGGGGGGATGAAGCCATTTAAAGGATTTCTGCAGGGAAGAAGAAAAACGTATTGGGGTAAAAGTGAACTTACTGAATGAAACGAAGCATTTAGGGAAAAGTTTTTCTTTTTCCGCCATGCATGATAGCCTTCCAAGAAACCTTTCAATGACTTCTGATATATGCGCGCCCTTTTTTTTTTTACCAACTTAGAAACCTTCAAAATTTAGAAGATCCGTAGTTTTCTACTATAAGTAGTATGAATTTGCCTTAGGCGAGTTTATTTTACTCATTTTTGTTTTTCATTTTAAGCCAGGCTTTTCGTGTTCTGCTTTTCAAGCATTTCATTTCCGAATGTCTAGGCATATATTACTGATTAGAAGAGATAATTGAATTTTAAAAATGCAAAGTATGCTAATTAGCTGCGTAGGCTAGATTAGGGTGTATCATTTATTACTTTTCTTTTCTTTCTGCATTTAGTTTATCATTTACTAAATACTCATGTCTTTTCAAGATGATAGATGCAACTGTATTTAGTGACGAAAAAATATTGAAAGAAAAAATATCATTTCATTCAAATATATATATAACCGTGTAAATATTAACCGTGCTTAGTAACATTGTAACCGTAACCGTAAAATATTGTAACTGTGCTTTCTCCTACACATTGGCAAGAGGGCACCCCCCTGTAGCGTTCAGGAGAGATGATCAATCGGCTTCGAGACTCTCACGAATTAATTGACCTACAGAGTCTCACTCTGAGAGGAGTTATAATTCGCGCGCCCTGCGCTTATCAGGGATTTCGGATTTTCGGCTTAGAAGAAGAGTCCTTCCAGAAATCTATATTTATCTGTCTTTAAATGTGTTAAATATTGTATGTGTGTGCGTAAAATAAAGCTGTGAGTTCTCCAACCTGTGCCTCAAGTATCTCAACCCAACCACACCCAGTTACAATCTGGTTGCCCAATCTGTACACTAGATATATATATATATATAGATTCATGAAAAAAAAAAGTTCATAAAATTCTTTGTAAAAACAGAAAAAAAAAAAAAATATGACTGTGTATTTCTCTTTTGACGAGACTTTTTTATTATAACAAAACTACATTATAGCTGTACATCATTTCAGATTTATCTGAAAAAACAAAAATTAAGCTACACTTAAGGAAATTAAAATGTTAATTAGAAACAGGAGTCTAGGGCATCGGCCGAGAATGGCTAGCGCTCGATACCACAGATTTCGGGTTCGAGTTCCCGGTCTAACATGATAATAGGGTGGGGCGGGGGTAGTGTTACTCGCGTCCGTAACATATCTTCAAGCTACACGTCCCCTCTGGGTAGTGCTAAATAAGTAACATTGGTGCAGCTTTTGCTTATGGCATAAAGATGACTGTCTGGTGTCAGCTGCATTAGAAAAAAAAAGAACAGGTATCTTCGACACAAAATTAATACTTAAGAATAATAATGCGTTTTTAGCGTAAATTATTGACAAAACAAATTTATCCATAATCAGTAAACTATGCCGAAAAATTATTGTTACCTGTCTATGTTTGATTTAAAATAACATTATTTTTAATAAACTAATTTTCTTATGTGTTTAAAAATAATTTGGGGATCATATGTGAGGTATTTTAATAATTAAATTAACAGCCTTAAAAAGCGTTATCAAATAAATTATTAAAATTTATTTATTAAAATTATTTTATAGCAGCAGATAAGATATAATATTATATATGTATAATGCTATCTGTAAAGATTATACACTATGTGGAAGAAAGTGACGGGACACGACACTATAACGACATAAACCCATATTTATTAAAATTAATAGGAGGTAGGGCCTCCTTTGGCTGCGATCACAGCTGCAACCCTTCTGGGAATGCTTTCCACTAAATCAGCCATAGTGGCAAGAGGAATTTCCTTCCAAATGTTTAACAGGAAGTTCCATAGTTCAGGCTTGCTTTTGTGGAGTGTGGTGCAGGCTCTCAACCGACGGTCTACTTCGTCCCAGAGATGTTCAATTGGGTTAAGATCAGGGCTCTGCGCCGGCCACTCCATGCGTTTAACGTTTTTGTTCACATACCAATCAAGAGTCCTCCTTGAAACATGGCATGCTGCGTTGTCGTCTTGATACCAGCAATCATCCATACCGTACGTTGCCCACAAGGTAGGAAGGACATGATTGTCGAGAATATCACAGTATCTATCGGCATTCATCGCACCATCAACCTTCACCAGTGGGCCAGCCCCATACCAGTAGAAACAGGCCCATACCATCAATCCTCCTCCACCAAACTTTACAGTTGGGATGACAAACACGGCAAAAGGCGTTCTCCTGGTAAACGCCATACCCAAACATGTCCATCGGAACGAAAAAGGGTAAATCGTGACTCGTCACTCCAAAGGACGCATTTCCAGTCATCCAGAGTCCAAGTACAGTAGTCTTTGGCCCATCGAAGGCGCGCTTTCTTGTTGGTTTTCGTAATTAATGGCTTATGGGCCGCCGAACGTCCAGTGTAACCTAACTTATGGGCCTCGATACGAAGAGTCTTGGTCGAAACGGCCACACCTGTGGCTTATCTAAACTCATTAGCGATGTTATCCATGGATGTTTGACGGTTACTTCGAATCTCCTTGCCGAGCACCCGCCGGTCCCTGCTGGTGAGAAATGTAGGTCGTCCACTGCGGGGTTTGTTCTGACAGTGTCCCTCAGTCTTGTAGCGACACACAACACGTGTTACAGTTGATTTTGAGCAGTTACGGAGACGGGATGTCTCCCTAATTGACACCTTGGCAAGATGCAATCCAACGAACACACCTTTCTCGAACTCAGACAACTCTTCCCGTGGCGGCATCTTGACAAAAAACAACTCTAGTCGACTCCACAGAGTATTTATAGGATATGGCTGACACGTGATACCTATTACTGCGCATGTGTCAGCTGTATTGTCGACTTTTCTACTTTTCGAGGGGTGTCCCGTCACTTTCTTCCAGATAGTGTATATGACACATAACATTAGATAAAATACGAATTATGATCAGAAACTCAAGCGATGGAAAGAATTGCGATGAAACGCGGATATTTACGGAACTAGCCGCTGGACACCGGCCAGAAACTTTCATTAATCGATCAAGGACCTTCATGTACACAAAGCCATCCATCTCCGTGCGCCTAATGTCCATGAAATTAAAAATGGATCGCACGTAAAATAAGTCTGGCATGTCTTTAATCAATCCATCCATTTCCAAAAATGAACACTCGTGTTTAACGAAGAGTATTTTAATATTTTTTACGCTGGTCAAGGGCTTCATGAAACTACCATCTGTCTTATTACGTAACGCAATGCTAACAAAGACGGCATTTCGGAATTCAAAGAGGAACGTTTTATAACATAAAAATATTCTTATACCAACTTGTTTATCTTTATACGGAACTATTAATTCATTATTTTGCATTAATTCTAAGAAGATAATGTCGTGTACTTTTTAGGCTGCGATCCATAATCGGTTACATATAGTTATAAGTTACTTGAGCATATTTGGCATTTGTGACATACAATTATGATGCGCCCTTTGGGACACAAGTGACAGCTAGCTCTAATGTTTTTTTATTTGCATGTGTAAATTTATTCGACATGAATTAAGAAGCAGTGTTGATCATGAGGACAAATAAACAATTATTATAATAAGTATAATTACAACTGTGTTTTTTATTCTTTTATTTTCAATTCTTGTTTTATTTACATCTTCCGTTGTCCAATACATCTTTAATAAAATGTTGACTTATTGGGCCATCTATGTATCAGTGGTATCAAAGCATCGTTATAAAATGTTGTAACGCATAAAATATGTAAATGTATATTAACAAATGCCAGTCATTTGACGTCATCGGATTTTGAGCTCTCTATGACACCATAAATTTAAGTGCAGAACATACATCTAAATGTTATCCAAATAGTTTGCTTTACGTAGAACGTCATTATAACATCTAGTTTACAATTATAGAGGCTATAATGCAAAAATGTATAGATGGTAACAATAATGATGCTTATAATATTTTTACGCATTTTATATTGCATAAATTTTTTATTTTTATTTCTACACACTTTATATTTTGCACATTATAAATATTGTCTACAAGAGAATGTTTTTGACCGACTCGTAGCTCAGTGACAACGTGAGCATCAATCCGATGGCGGCTTTGTTGTAGATACTGTTTCAAAAACGAGGAGACTCGATGGCGTTTGGGATGTTCAGCATCTTGCTTCGTTAGTCGGACTACCTGGAGTTAGGAGTTTCCGGGTTTTCTCCTATACGATACACAAATGCGGATTAGTTTTCCCTAAAAGTCCTTCCGGAAGATAATGCCCTCCTTCAGCGACACGGAACCAAGTTAGACTTCTACCTACGGATGCTCCATCACAACAGAAGATGTCCCGTCCCATTTCCCTCCTTCCATGAAAACACACGATTTCATGGACTTGATTTAGTTGTTGCAGGCTTCCAAGCGGGACAAGAAACAACAGACAATGTTGACTCAGAAAGAACAAAGGTGGTAATTAGTTTTTGTCTCAGATAATTATTTGATTTAGGGGGAAAATATTTCATAATTATTTTGTATATTATTATTTTTTATAATGAGCTCTCATGTATCATTTTAAAACGTTACAAAAATTAATTGAAAAAAAAAAAAAAAAAAAAAACTTTTTTGCCATTTTAATGTTTGGATGGAGGTCATACCAACTAAAATAATAAATTTATTGAATCTTAGTATTTTTTTAATTCAATGAAAGAAACTAATTACTCACTAGCTAAACTAAAAGAAATACTAGAAAACTAACTAGAAAAACTAAATACTAGAAACTAATTAGAAATACTAAATACTGGAAACTAATTTACTGAATAAGAAACTAACTAGATGTTAAATAAGCTAATTACTCACTCACGAGTAATTTATTTAAAAAAGTTCTATTTAAATACCAATTAAAATTAGGTAGAATATTATTAATTTTAGTAATTTTAAATAACTACTCAATAATATTATTTTACTACTAATACAAAACAGTTTTGACTAATGATATTAATATTTTTTTGTTTTATTTAAAAGGAAATTTTTTAATAAAATTAAATACCATCATGAACCTTTAATATTAAATAAAGTTGATTCATAAGTTAAATATAATCAAAATTATGCTAAAAAAGGAAATCGATGAGCAATGATTAGATAATAGGCTATAAAAATGTATTTAATAATTCTTCGAATTATTAAATAAATAACTTCTAATGATCACTTCTAATGGTGCATTCGAATTATTAAATAAATAACTGCTAATGATCACTTCTAATGGTGCATTCGAATTATTAAATAAATAACTTCTAATGATTCTTTCTTAAATATAATAATAACTTCTAATATTTTCTTAAATAATTGATTATTTCTTTATTTCTCTAAAAACTAAACAAACTCGTTGTATCAAAATGAACGAAATGAACCACATTCATTAACTGGTAGATAAGATCTTACAGTGATGCGGAAGTTGAAAAAATAATGAATTATTATTTTAACAATAAAATATTTCATACATCGCTAGATATTTTTAAGGATAAAAATCATTTTAAGATTTTAATTTAGATAGATATTACTAAAAACCTATGTATACATTGGTTTTTTTTTTTTATTTGCTCAGTTTAATAAATTGTGGAAATGATTAATGAGATTTAGGCATAGTTGGCGTGATATAATTACAATTCAAGTATTATATCTTTCATGATCTTAAATATTTTGTGTCCTCATCACATTGTGGTTTTTTTATTTCTTCATATGAGCTTTTATTTGTCATGCAGGATTATACATTAAAATCAACTTTTTATTAAATTACAAAAAATAAGTTATAATTTAATTAAAATGTTGAAATTAACTTATAATTAAATGTTACTTTTTGACATTGAAATTAATTTCTTATAAAGTTCCAGAATTAAAAGTTTCTATTATAAACGTCTGCGTACTGGCAGATTTCGAGACAGGAGATGGTTTTCTTTCTACGATTTAGGATTGTCAGCATTACGCTCTACAATTATATTAGACCGGGACCTACGGTTTAAAGGGGATTCCGAACCACTACAAACATCTCACCCCGGACTCGAACTCGAAACCTGTGACACCGAGCTCCAGATGTATTATAAACCCTACTTGGAATATTTATTGGTAAATGCTAAATTGTTTTCGGTACTGACTAGAAGGACGACTTAAAAAAATTTTTTTTTTGTAATTTTTTTATTAACTTAAAAGCACTTTACTATACTTGTAGTACATTAAAAAATTTTGTTGAAGGAAAACTAATTTTATTTTAACGAATATTTGCTTACAGAAATGACAATAGGAACTAATTCATTAATTAAATAAATAAGTAAATTACTTATTTTAAATATATTAATAAATAAGTAAATTAATTATAAGTAAGTTATTTACTTTAAATATATTTATAAATAAATTTATATATTTTTATAGGCATTGGAAAATAAAAATAAAAGTTTTTAAAGTTAGTTTTGTTGAAGAAGGCTTAAATGTAGAAAATTTATTCCTTTTTAATAAATATGCTTGATGGAAAACAATATAAACGTAAATATATACAGAAAAAAAACGAATGAACGTTATAGGGAATTAAAATTTGCTACGTATACTTTTTTAGTGAAAATTGCTTAATTTTATAACACATCAATTCTAATATAAAATTCATCATTTTCTATTATTATTAGCCTAGTTTTCAGCAATAATGTCTCAATTATTTATTATAATTCCATTTAAAATTGGACTTCTTTTCAAAATATACAGAACAATATTTGAGAGACGTGGAAATTATTTATGGTTGTTTTATTTATTGTATTTCATACTGATAATACACGAATGTTATCAGTATAAAATACAATAAATAAAACAACCATATATAATACACACACACACGCGCATATATATATGTATATATATATATATATATGTGTGTGTGTTGTGTGTATTAATATTATAATTAATATATATGTAATTTGTTCTATATATGTATATATATATTATAAAAATAACACGGAGAAATGTCATTAAAAATTATTTATTTTTCTAGCCGCTCATAATATTTACTGACAATTAAAATAATATCTGACATCTTTGTACCATATATACACTTTTTTTAAATCACTTTATTATTCCTAATACTATTTAATATAATTTTAATTATTTTTTTTTTTTTGTGAAATGCATTTTTCACCATTTCTTCACTCTATGTAATAACATAAGAGTTTGTTTAAAAAATTCAAGATGTTTGTATTTGCATAGATATTTAATTTTTGAAGTTAAATATATATAATGAAATTCCTTCATCCTATTGAATAAAGTTTTTGATAGAATGATTATCCATAAAAAGTATAATAAACTCTATAATTTAAAATATATCTTAAACAATTCAGCACATTTTTCTAAACAATTCATGTTTAGAAAAATATACTGAATTGTTTTATTTTCATAATGAGGACAATGTTTATTTATTTTACTTGCAAAATACTTTTCAAATGTATATTTTCCTAGGGTAGCTTTAGAAAAAAAAAAAAAAAAGATATGAAAAAAGCCTATCCTTTATGAAAAACAAGTTGATCAACTTTTGAATAAAAAGAAATTGTTATTTCACCATTAAGTTTCAATAGTGGAAAAATACAACATGGAAAACAAATTTGAAGGAAATTCATCATAGTTATGTTGTATTTTCTTTAAGCAGGAAAATAATGAATTTTTTATTTAATGTATTTATCTTTATTTTCTTAATCAATAAAAGAAAGTCGAAAGGTTTTATTGAAAGGTTATTTTGTGACTTTGAAAAATCAAAATACTTTTGCAAAAACTAGTAGTTTTTGAATGTATTGCTGAATTTTAAAAAAATGAGCATATTCTGAAGTTTTGATTCTATCAATTAATTATTAATTATCGGTAATACATAAAATGATAACTTGATTATTTAATTTTATTTTAAATAATCCTAATTAAGAGCATTTTATTTTCAAAACTATACCTCATCACGGCTAATGAAAATTTTTGTTAAAAAACACTGTCCAGATTTTCAATAATTATTTGTCTTTTAAATAACCACCAAAAAAAAAACCATTAAAAACCATTACTAAATATTTCATAACACTAATATTTTTTAAGTAAAGGAATATATCTTTTTGAAAGTTTTCTTATAGGTAATTGATGAGCTTCTTTGCGAGAATAGCCTACAAAAAAGTCATAAGATTCCTCTTAAAATGTCAAAATATATTGCAAAAACACTCATTAACATACAATTTTAAGTAGTATAAGTTAGAGACAAAAACCGAACTCACAACTTTTCTTACATCTCGGAACCCACCGACAATTTAATATTCAAGATATGGTTGAGCAATTACAACCGCAATGTAAAAGTTTCAATTACTGTTACGTTCAATTTTTAACTCAGAAAATAATTTCACAACATGGCGTTCCGTAATGGATAAATCCATCGCCTTGAAGTAGTCGATGAACATCTGAACTTGCTCAACTTTTCCTTTTCGTGAACATCTGAAAAAAAGAGGGAGACAGTTAGTTATGAAGGCTAGAAACATCATATAATTGAAAACAGATTACAAGATTTTTTAAATAAGATAGTTTTATGTACATGGGGATTATAGAAACCTTTCTCGATATATGAGCTGCTAGCTAGCTAATTCGAAGAACTGCGGGCACTGGGAAGACGATAATCCCCACGATGTGGTTGCATTTCCGTTACACGAAGATAAAATGACAGTATGGGGTATAACAAGCACCTTCATCCTCGGCTCCTACTTATTTGAAGAGATTTACTGCCGAAGGACTACAAACGTGTACGATAACGAGTACTCTCTATCTAGAAATGTTGACTGATTACATAATTCCTGATTTAACAGCGACATGCTTTATCTGACATCGTGTGAATGCAAGATGCCGCTCCTCTGTATGTGGGTGTTTTGGAAAACGTTACTCAACCCAACAGTTTGGTGTCAGTTATCTCCCGTCATATCACGTTTCCATGGTCGCTAAGGTTCCCTGATCTCACTTCCTGTGGGATACCTGAAATCAAAGTGTATGCATCTGATCCGCAAACTGCGTCTGATTTGAAAGATGCCATCGGATGTCAGGTTCAACAGATTCCTCTTAGCATGGTACGTGCTTCAGTACTATACACCATCTATGGCATGCAAAGTTTCATTATATGTGAAGAAAGTCAAGTAGAAAATTTGTGAAAGGCATTAAAGTGTTTTATTTTCTGTTGCTTGTCTGCCTTTATTGGTTGTTTTCTCGTTTTTTCTTAGTCTGTCTAGCGCTAGCGATTTTAGTGCGACAGGTACCGTTGCTACATTACTTATGGTTTTTCTCTACGGATATCATAATCCAATTAAAAAAAGTAAGTGATACCATTTGAAATTTTGTGAATGTAACCGTAACTGTTAGAATTTAACTTTTATTTTTTTTTTCATGTGATTGACGAGCACGTACCTTAAAATACCTTAAACCAAAATTTTGCTCAATTTCTGTGAATTGTAGAATACTAGCGGCTCATATATCTAGAAATATTTTTTCTATGATCACCCTGCACTCATAAATTGCTGGAAACACAATAAAAGCGATGTTCAAGCACGTGACCATTTTTAATGTTAAGTCTTTCAAAATCATTGAAGCTTGCCTTGAAAATCATCTTATCATTATTTCATGTATTAAATTCATAATTGGGATTTTTTGATGTAAGGTAACGAATCACTGTAATGAACTACCGAATAAGTTCTTAGGGAAAAAAATCGATTTGTGTAGCTAGACATAGCATATTGTACAGTTAAACGCACTAATTTTTGGTGGTTGATATATATCTCGAAAATAATAGAATCTTCCTTGATGTCCATCAAAGAATTCTTCTTGCTCCAGTGCATCAAGATTCTTTTCAATGGAGCAAGCGATTCAAGCTCGCACAGAACATTGTGTGAATGGAAGATCATTTTGCAAGGGTCAGTGATTATGATCAATAAACACTATATTTTTGAGACAAAGATGAATATTTCCGGTTGTCATTTATCGATCAGAATTTGATATCAGTTGATCATCTTATTAAGTTTTCTATGCAAGCCCTTAAAATCCAAAAGCAATTAATTATACTGTTCACTAAAATGATTGCAAAGCAACACATGTTTATAGCGAATTAAGTTAATCACTTGATGTATCGTACTAAATACGTCAATCAAGTCAGTAATTAAATTCACTGTTGTAATGAACAGTTATTTTACATACCCTTTGATTCAAATTTGTATCCTTGACTTTTCCATTTCTGTGGTAAATTCTGTTAAACTAAATCAAATTCTTTTGATTCTTATCTGTAATTGCAATGGGTTCTGTTTGCAGTAATGTATAAATTGTTGAGAATATCTTAGTTCATTTTGAGATCTGAATTTGGCTCATGGCTATGATATAATCTTGTTAAATCACTTTATAAAGGATAAGACAAACTCGGTGGATCGTTTTTGCTGAATATGCAATGGGCAAAATGCTTTCCAGTAGTATAATCAGCTGTAACCATTATAACTTTCTTCACCTTAAACTATTAATTATTTTTCAGCAATTTTATCATACATTTTTGATTAACATAATGTAATAGTCAACATCCTGAAATTGTCAATATGTAAGAATTCTAAACGTTTCTTTCGAGTAGTTGTATAATTATAAAACCAATCTATTCATGTCCAAATTGCAGCAACTCGAGATCGATCACCATATTTAAAGAACCTAATAAAAAACCATCTAAAGAATCATTTATGGAATGGGAAACAATTTTTTTTGGGAAACAGCTAGCATTAAAAAAAAAAAAAAAAGGCGTACCTAATCGCTGACCAGTTACAAAACCAGCCACTGAACTTTATTGTACTGTTCACAGAATGGAAACGGCACAATCTTATTTACCATCCATCTTGGTTCAAGAACATGTAATTCTGATCTTTCCGTAATAAGCAAAGGAAACGTTACACGCCCATTGCCCTGAGGAATGGTCAAGAATCATAGGCAACAAACAGTTCGAAGAAACTGAGCTAGCTGCTGGAAGGTAATGGGTTTCGTGGAAAATTGATGCAAAAAAAATAATGTAAAGAAAAAAAAAGGATAATGACATCCACATAAAAGATGTTGGTGCCATCTCAATTGTGGGTTTTGATTTCGGCTGCAGATTGATTTTTATTTGCGGTTTTCAACTCATAAGATGGTTCTTCTGTAAGCTAATAAATTAAATTAGGAAAACAGGACAAAAATGGAATAGCGTGAAAAGCTAATTGTGAATTTGCAACGATCTAGTTTCTTTGAGAATGCGGCTGCTCTATTTCTAAACTATTGTCGTGAAATTACCATTTAATGCTCATTAATGCAAATAAGGTTGGTAGAATAAGGTAGGATGCACAGACTTTGAATATGTATATATATATTCAAAGTCGGTAACCGTATTTAAAAAAAAATATATGTTATTTTAAATGTTTCTTTCGATGAATCATGTACTTGTAAAACCAATTGCTTCATGCCTAAATTGCAGTTGTATGGAATGGAATGATACTGAATAACATATGAAAATATTCCATATGTTCGATGGAATTAATTAAAAAAAATCTTAAAAAATTTGGCAAGAATATTTTTATAAGTACGTTAAATATAACTGCTCCAGCAAAACTGACTTTTATGCCGATATTAATTGGAATAGCAAAATAATTGACTCTCTTGTAGGTCATGTGTTGATGAGCATAACTAATAACGATGTGATTAAAAGCATATTCATGTGTTGTTGATGAGCATAACCAATAATGATGTTGTTGAAGTGAATATTCATGTGTTGTTGATGAGCATAACCATTAACGGTGTGTTTAAAAGCGTATTCATGTGTTGTTGACGAGTATAACCAATAACGATGTTGTTGAAGAGCATAACCAATAATCGTGTTCTTTACCTTTTGCGAAATATATATTTTTTACATTGTTTTCGAATAGTTGCTTTGAAATAATATTTTTCTATTTAAAAAAATTGGAAGTATCATCATATCCATCAAATTATTTTTCAGTTTGAAATCGAACAATGTTAAGGCATAGTATCATTAAAACTATTAACATTTTTTTTTTTTTTTTGTAAATTGAATTACAATTTTCAAACTTTTGATACTTTTTCGCTTATTCGTGAAAACAAAAATCTACTAAATCGCATGGTTTATTTTTTCCTATTAATTTGTAACTCGAAATTTGCGATTTTGAATTTATGTCACTTATGTTTTCAATGTAGAATTCTTACACTCAATATTGTGAAATGTGTTTTTTTAATACCATTTACATACGTCTCAGACATGAGTGTCATTTTAACATATTGCTTAAAAATTTACTGTATAAAAACATTGAAGTCATGATAGCATTGCATATTTTACAGAACAAAAAGAATTGAATGCTGATATTTATTATAAGATTTCGTAACATTTCAAACAAAGATATGAAAGCTGCGGTCGGGGAAGCGGAAATTGCCCCATCACCATTTCTTGGCATGAAACAGCCAGATCTTTCATAAGATTTGGCATGTAAGCGAAACCTTGGCAGTTAGTTGTAAGAGGTTGCAAAGATCACCCACTTCATTCGTATTTAAATGTAACACCAATTTTATTTGAACTAGTTTTAAGTTTTATTTCTTTTTTTTTTAATGTTTATTTGAATCTTTTTCTGTTCAAATCAGGATTTTTCAAAGATAAATTGTTTTTCAATAGATTTTCATTCCTTTTAAAATTTAAAACCTTCACCTACTTTTATTCAAATTATGTATAAAATAAGATAGCATTCTTATCTTGAGTTCTGTTTGATTATATATATATATTTTTTTCGTTTTGTAGAATAATTTTTGCATAACTAAATAATTTAGTATTCATTAAACAAATCCACGGTTTCATTGAAAATTTTAAGATAATATAAATTATCTGGCAATTTTCGGAATCACCTTTTAAATAATAATTTTTTACCTATATAGTAATAATCAAACAAATGTTGTTTCTTATCCGACTTGATAGACAGCAACATCTACACCAAATCCCAGAACCCGTGTGGTCTAATGGAAGGATTGTAGTGTGGGGGACAGCTTCTGTCGTGATGGAGTACCCGTAGGTAGAAGTCTGACTTGACTGAAGAAGGAGGGCAGTGCCTTCCGGGAGGACTTTAAGGCGGATCTATCCCACATTTACTTATCGTATGGGACAAAATCCGGAAAATTTCCACCAGGTAGTCCGACTGACGAGGCAGGATGCTGAACACCACAAACGCCATCAAGTCTCCCCATGTTTTGGAACAGTGTCTACGACAAAGCCGCCAGCGGATTAAACTTGGATGGAACTTCCACTATAATGCTCAATAGCGGTGCACGTTGCCACTGAACACGAGCCAGGCTTTTGTAGCATAAAGGAATAAAATGCAATTTTGTTCCTTTTGACATTTATCTTTTGAGAATAGTAACGCTCATATTCAGAATTTCTGTGAAATATAACACGTCTTTATAATGTAATGTGAAATATAACACGTCTTTATAATGTAATGTGAAATATAACACGTCTTTATAATGTAATGTGAAATATAACACGTCTTATGGAATATTAGAATTCGTATCGTGTACATTTGTCTGATGCATTATAATGATATTTTTTAATTTTTCATTCTGAAATTTAAAAAAATTGTTTATGCAATTCATTGCATGACTCACATTTCACCATTTCCGCAAATAATTATGAATAATAGAATGAATTCTTTCGGTAATATTAACGGTAATATTAATTATGAATAATTCTTTCGGTAATATTGAAGAAAATGTAGTTCTTTCAGTAATATTAACTATATTATAGTTAATATTACCGAAAGAACTACATTTTCTTGCCAGCTTCTACTGCTCAGAAGTACTATAAGTGCAGTCGCTTAACGTTCCAAAAAATGACTTCATATAATAAGAAAAATTTTTATATAAATAATTCGCAAACGTCGGACACTATATTATTCACTAAAAAAAATGTACTAAATTAGAAAAGTAATAAATCAAAATGTTTAAATTAATGTCCACTTTTACATTATCACTATAGTTTAATTCTAAACCACTTTGCATAATGAGTTTGTCGGTGATCATAAAGTCATTGACGACACATTTTATCTGAAGGGAAGGCTTACGAGATATCTGAGAAGAAAAGAATTTGGGATGGAATGGTTCTTTGACACGCCAAGATGGGTGGGGTGCGTTCCATTGTTCTAACCGATCGTGATTTCTCGATCACACTCATTTCCTACAAGAGTGAAAGTGTCTTTTCACTTTTGTCTTCTGAGGGCCGGTGACAGATTATTCTTGTAAAGATCGGATTAACGAAAAACTGATTTCCTTTAAAAGGATTTTCATTCACATTTAGTCATTTCCTGCATCGTTTAATTGTTAAGGATATGTTGTGTTCTCATTTGGATTGTCCACTTTCCTTGTCCTATTGACTTTTGTATAATTAAAAATCATATTTATCTTTAAAAAGAGAGATTTATCAAACTCTTATTAGGTAATAAAACCCCAATATTAAATAAAATGAAAGCACTGTAACGACTCGGCCTATATTAGGCCTATAACGGCTTCAATTTGATCACAAGTTGTATGATTAAATCACAAGTACAGTTCACTCCAATTTCGGAGATTTGTCAGAGTTCTCGAGCCTACGTCTAATCTAATTGCCTGGTTTGCGGCAGACCTTAATTATCACACGGTGTGATTAACGAAACCCCAAGGAGCTCTTCCTTCTTCACCAAAAAAACTCCTTTTAAGACAATACGTGAAGGGGGGGTGGTCAGCTTTCTTCAATTCTCATTGGAGTAGACATTTCTCAGCTCATGGTCTATCACCAGTCACAATGGAACAACTCATGGTAAAGTTCATATTCAATCTGTAGTTGTTTCGACCTGTGAAGTTCGCACAGACATTTGCTAATTTCCCGAGTTTCATTATACATGATATTGAATATCTGCTATCATATTTGAACCACAGGTTGTTCTCATTAGTGACAAACACCAATTGCATGTAATATAACTACCCACAATACTACTTGCCTGCTGTCAAAGGGGTTGATGGATTGTTATTATAAACTTCTCGAATAACATACATTTCTCTCTCCTGGGAATGAAATGCCAAAACTCTTCCCGTGAGAAAGAAAATGCTACAGTAGAAATAAATACACATAAAACCGATAATAATTACAGAAGTTCATTGAATTATTAAATAGATAAAATTATTTATTTTGCTATTGGAAAAACAAATACTCAAATAGTCTCAGAAGTTTCTCGGAAAAAACTAGTTGGAATTTTTTTCATAACAATATTATTAGGAATTTATGTTTGATTATATTTTTAAATTATGTGTTCCGAAATCACTGAAGATAAATTGGCCTTGAAAGTTTTCATAACGAGGCCTTAAAAAGTCAAAACAACAACATCTATTCCAAGTCAAAACATTTGCGATGAGCAAATGTTTTGACTTGAATAATTATTTCACTTGAATTGTTAAAACGTTATACAGATAATAGATTATTTTAACATGACTGTTTTAAACAACCACAGGATGTTTTCGTTTCCTTGCAGATCATTATTCTAAAATGTTATTATAAACTATAGAAAATTCTAAGAAACAAGTTCCTTATTATTCGTATTTATTAACCTTCACAAAAAAGTGCCCTTTCTTCTCCCAAACAAAACCCTGCCATTACAGGAGGACTACTACAATATACTGCAGGGTTGGCTAAAAAGGCAGCCAGAAGTTGGCTGACCTTTTGGGTCTTCAGTTTGAGAGAGCGGTTGGTTTTCCCGGAGGCCGGTTCATTGTCCCGTTCGCGTGAACAAGCCTCCACTTAATTGTCACCTCTTCCCAATTGGATTAGAACACAGCGGAGACAATTATGAAAATGAGACCGATGTTCCGTATCTTTTTCTTTCTCTCGCTTCCTTCTGTCGTTTCGGACTTCTTAAGCTATTATTACCCTCAATCTTTTACGACACGCGAGAATCTCTTTTCTTTACTTTTTTTTTTGGTTGCTGCAGTGGTGGCATCTCTCTGAAGTATATCAGATCGGTGATATCTCACTTTTTTAAGATTCTTTTTCTTTTTTATTAGATTTTGTTTATTATTATGAAAGAATGAGAAAGTTGTTATTTACTTGGTAACATTTATTTGTTTTTTTTAAATGTCAAGCATATTGGTTTGATTGATTGATTTCCAAAGGATTATTTATTAAATATCACCTGAGCAGATCCTATGCCAGCAGATTCAGACCTTTGTAACTCTGCTTTTTAGTCAGAGCCTTACCGTTATAATTATGAGTATTGCTCTATTATGTATTTTTTTCCTGATTTAAAACATAAATAACATAATGTTAACAAACATTACTTAGAGAAATCCTTTGGCTAATACGAGCTAGTGATGTTTTTCTCAATGTTTTGACTAATTTAAGTGCAATTTTTTTTCTTTACCCTTTTTCTTGTTCCATTGGTCTTTGAGTAATACAATACGTTACTCAAAATATAATTCTTAAATCCGTAAATCACAATTACAACAAAGCATTTTTATTTAAAAAAGTTAACAAAATAAAAACGAAGCAATATAAAATTTGTTCAAAATAAGATATATTAAGTATTGCGACCACTGACACACTCGATCACAATTGTCAATGCCCCTTGTTTCTGACAGTAGTATCTTCTATGCCGACCGATTCAAACATTTGTAATTGTGCACTTTAGCCTGATCCTTACCACTATAATTATGAGTCTTGCTCTATTCTGTATTTTTTTTTTCATTTTAAACGTAAATAACATAGCATTGATAAACATTAATTAGAGAAATCCTTTGGCTAATACAAGCTAGTGATAGTTTTTTTTAATGTTTTGACTAATTTAAATACGATTTTTTTTTATGGGAGAGTAATGGGATATCCATTAAGGTAGGAGAGATTCTTTACCTTTTTTCTTGTTCCACATATCTTTGTTATCAAAAAAGTAAAGGGCATAGTGCCTAACTCAAAATATTATATTTAAATATATTCCCTTCTATGCCGACAGATTCGAACCTTTGTAATTTTACACTTTAGCCTGAACCTTATTTTAATTATGAGTCTCGCTGTATTCTGTATTTTTCTCCTTATTTAAAATTTAAATAACATATTGTTGATCAACATTAATTAAAGAAATCCTCCGGCTAATACTAGCTAATGATGTTTTTCTCAATGTTTTGAATAATTTAAGAACAATTTTCGTTTGGGAGAGATGATTTTCTTTAAGGTAGCAGAGATTATTATTTTTTTTTCTTGTGCCACGGGTCTTTGTTATCAAAAAAGTAAAGGGCACAATACCTTACTCAAAATATTATTCAATAAATCCATATGTCACAATTACAACGAAGCATTTTTATTAAAGAAAGTTAACGAGATAAAAAAAGAAACATTATAAAATTTGTGCAAAAATAAGACATTTGTAAGTATTGCGATCATTAAACTGTCAAAGGGCTAACCTCTGACACACTCGATCACAATCGTCACCGAGTCTCCTTGTTTCTGACAGTAGTGCCTTATATGCTAGCAGATTCAAACCTTTGTAATTTTGCACTTTAGCCTGAGCCTTAACCACTTTAATTATGAGTCTTGCTAAATTGTCAATATATTAGCGGATTCCGTGGCCGATTTTTACCGCAAAAGTGCTCGGACTTAAAATAAAATAAAATAAAAATAATAGAAATTGATATTGTTTATGTATTGTTATGTATTGTATGAAAATGAAATAAGGAGCTATGAAATAAGAATTGTGTAAATAGAAATTTCTCTGTATAAAAAACCAATTATTTATCGTTGATGAAAACATAAGTCCGCAAAGCGCTGTTTTATTGAAGAAGGCTAAATATATATTTTTTTATCCGGTATAAGTTTGAAGTTTTGTATTCGTTGTCATGTTATTATGTCACATAAAAAAAGGAATCATATTTATGTGCTATTAAATTCGTCTGCGCTCTACATTCTTTGCATTCGTTTTTTTTTTTAAATTCCCAGTTTCTCTTTTACATTTTGTATAGTATATCAGGTTTGTTGAATCATTCCATCTAGTAGTAATAATAACAACGAAAATAAAAACTGAGATTGTTTTAAAAAATGACAGTGCATTTTCTAAAACAATCTCAGCTTTATTTTATTTTATCTATCATATAAAATAAATAATGCTAGATATTACAATAAATTATTTTGAAAATAATGGCTTAATTTCCGCCTCGCTTCATTCGGCAGATCTTTTGGTTTAATTAAATTTAATTAATTCCGTTTATTAAATTTTTAAAGTATGATGCACTGTTTTCATTCAATGGCAAGATTAGAGTGGTATTTAATTTTAGCCTTCTATGATTGAAATGTCTTATACTTTTTATTTACAAAGTTGGGAGTTCCCATACTTCGGGCTGATTTAATTTGCTGAAGTAGAAACCAAACCGCCCATATTTAAGACATAAGTCACAGGAATTCCTGTTAGTGGTGAAACGAAAACGATTGGGTTCAATTTTAAATTATCATATCAAACGTGGGGTGCGAAGTGAGATTTAAAAAGTCATACCAAAAATTTTTATCGTAGAGAGAGACCTTTTTTTCCAGCTTGAACATCGGTGAGCTTCATGCATCATTTATGTATCCCACGAACGGTCTACAGACGGGTGAGGATGGGAGGACATCATTATTCCAGAAGAACTTTTAAGGATAACTACCCATCAATTGCGTTCGTATGATAGAAAACGAGGCAGCCTAACCATTTATAATACGGGATGCTTTTACACTTATTATCACAATCGAGTCTCCTCGTTTTCGAAAGCAGCTACTAGAACACTGCCTCCAGCGTAATCGAACTTCAGCTTTCTATATTCTGACTGAGCTCATTGGTACTGACCTACGATAAATGTCGTAGATCAGTACCAATGAGCTTAAATTCTTAAATATAGATTCTATTCTATATAGTGGTACAATTACAATCTGGACTTCATTATTTAACATATTTAAGCAATTATGTAATCCCGGAGGTGCCATGGATGTTTGTACTGGTTCATAATCCATTTTAAAACGTCGGTCTCGGTCTAATATGACTGTCGAGCGTTGAACGTAGTGCTGACAACTCTACCCCGTAAAACTCCCCTCAACTCCCCTGTCTCGAAATCTTCTAGTAGGCAGACGGCTTTGGCTCACCATGGGAGTGTTTCGTCAATGAAGAAGAAGAAACAATTACGCAGAATTTAAAACAAAAATTTCTGTTAATATTTTAAGTTCTAAGCTTAGTCAAATAACGATGTTTCTTTTTTGACCGTAAATCGGAACAAGTCAGTATAATTATGTGCAGATTACAAAATTTTTTACTATTTTTGTTCGTGCACTATAACATTTAAGGTCTTTAACTTGAAGATGTAACTTATGAAGATTCAGTTCAGCAACTTTTACTTCCGAGGATCTTGGATCTTCTCCAACTACATTTTTCGTACTCATGTCATTTTGGAGTGACTTTACTGCATTAGGTGTTTTGTGTAAAAAGCTTAGCAGTGAGCTTACTGCATTGCGACATTCTTAAAAAAGTATTTACATCTACTTTTATCTTGTTTTATTTCCATCTCAGTGTGTTTTCTCTCTTCTTTTTTATAATGTATTTGCATTATTTGAGTGATTAAACTTTGGCATTTTGTTTTTGATGAAACATTTATTTTGCTACGTACTATTTTATTTTTTTTATTTTGTATCATGAAATATATTATAAATAAATAAATATATAATAAATAAGTAGATTTTTTTAGTTTTAATTGTTTTCT
Organism: Caerostris darwini; assembly: GCA_021605075.1. NCBI lineage: Eukaryota > Metazoa > Arthropoda > Arachnida > Araneae > Araneidae > Caerostris > Caerostris darwini. The sequence continues at coordinate 140,933 of BPLQ01001575.1, forward strand.
TTCCAATTTGGGCCATCAATGTTTATTCATATCATCATCATCAACAACAACAAGGACCTGAATAGCCGAGTGTGCTCGGCGTTCAGTGTCACAAGTTTCGGGTTCGAATCCCGGCGGTGCCATGGATGTTTGTAGTGGTTTGGAATCCGCTTTAAGCCGTAGGTCTCTGTCTCATATGACTGTAAGAGCGTCATGGAGCCAAGTCAGACTTTTATCTACGGGTGCTCCATCACAATAGAAGCTGCCCCTTTCCATCTATCCACGAGTAGACTACTCATGGGATGCCCTTCATACGCTGCCGGCACTGATGATTAGTCATAACAACAACAACAAAATCTACCTAACTTAATCATTAATTTGTTGTGGGGACACCATTCCGGTGAATTAATGTCAATTCCTGTTGAAAATGTAATTTGGACCCCCCCCCCGTGTGGCATCTTCCCTATATTGGCACCCCCTACTTTAAACTCTACTCAAGGACTTTTCCTGAAGATTGTTCAGTATGATTAATTCAGGGTAGAAGCAAGCTTTTTTACACTGCAAATCGAGTTTCCTCGGCTGAGCCCTCTCGGACATAATATTTAGACCATTTTCTTTAATATTAGTGTTATTATTTAAAAGCAATTCATAAAAACAATTGAGTAAGAAGTCAAATGTGCTCAAGTTGTTAGAGTCTGAATGCAGGCACCCTCTGCGTATAAATAACTGACCTATAGAATTAACACCCCAGTTCACAATGCAATCTGCAACCCAGGTATGCAAAGCATGTCCACAAATCACGGCAATTACCTTGTCAAAATCCGAAGAGAATATCCATCTATTTAAGGCACTCGTTGTTTTTCCGCCGGAGATGACGGAAGTGGCCACGAGGAGAAGGACTTTCTTCCGCCTGACACCTACTACCTCGTCGGGACACCATCTCCTCTCGGTTGGTGAACCTCCTCGCTCGAGGAATGCGAAACCGGAATTTCACTGGGGTAATCTTAACGGATCACATTGTGAACCAGAAGAGAATCTTGTTGCACTTATCTATTTAACAGCAGCATGGCTGGAATGCTCAATTCGGTCCACCGGTTTCACTTGCGGTGCATTTGCTTAAGGTGCTGAAATTGGAACTGAAATTGAACAAAAAATAAATAGTCGTGTACATAAATATGTATGCATGCGTGTGTATATGTGTGCTTACATGTATGTATATATGTGTGCATGTATGTATGCATATATGTATGCATGCATGTGTGTGTATATGTGTGCATGATGTATGCATGTATGTGTGCATGATGTATGCATGTATGTGTGCATGATGTATGCATGTATGTGTGCATGATGTATGCATGTATGTGTGCATGTTTGTATGTATATATAAATTCATACACGCATAAATATATTCATAAATATATTCATACATGCATAAATATATTCATACATGCATAAATATGTTCATACGTGCATAGATGTATACGCAATGTACCATTTATGTACATATGTGTGCATGTGTGTGTGTGTACATATGTGGGCATGTATGTATATATACATATATATGCATGCATATATAAATATATATGCATGGATGTATGTATATGTATGCATTTATATATACATACATGCACACATATGTACATGTATGTATATATATATCACACGTTTGAAACTCGACAAGTTTTGAACAAGTGAAATGGAACTGAATGTTTTCTTCCTCATGTCGGGAATAGTCACGTTAAATAATGTCTTCCCCGTGGGTTTGAAGAGGAGTTAGATGTGAATGTCTATTCCTTTCCATGTCAATTTCTTTAAAATTGGAGTAGCAAAATGTGGATGCAATGTACCTTGATGCAACACTGAATCTCCGACATTTTTTGTTGTTCTTGTGGCAAAATGATTTAGGTCAAAGCACCCGGTATTCTAAAACAACATTTAATAGATTATGTTGTTTTTAATACGTTGCATTGTTTATTCATCCCACAAAAGAAACGCTATCCAACATTTTCTTTTATTTCTCTTTCACTGAAGTGTTTTAAACCTAAGAATATTATTCTAAGAGAGACGGCATTGTTTTCTTTTAAAAGAAATTTCTCTAAATAAAATGTTTTTATTTCGAGAAATTTGGAGTAATATGTGGAGTAATATTATTAGCAGTAATAATTAAGGTTAAAATTACGTAACAGCTCTTCTTCGTATTGCACTACCCAGAGCTTCAGTGTGTTACAAAGACGTCCTTGACTGCATTGGACCGGTTTTACAAGCGGTTCATCACGTGTATTAGCACGGGATGCTTAAATTGGCTTAAACGTAGCCAAAACTAAATGTTAATAGGTTTATTTATTCTTCATTCTAACTACATTTTAGCATATTGTTTTAAAAGTGTTTACACTTAAAATTGTTTTACGCATATGTGATATGCAATACATTGCGCATTTCATGTTCAAATAGTTGACAATCAGAAGAAATTAAATAAATATTTCACAATATATATTGCACTTATGAAATATTTATAGATATAAGTATTTATATACTTATGCTTCCAGAATCAGGGGTCGGTTGTAATGTGCGCAGTTAACGTGCAAAAGGGTTTAGGTTTGAATCTTCTGGAAACATCAGGTGCTGTCACTGCATTTTCCAAATGATTTTGTTTTTCATTTTAATCATATGAAGATCATATTATGAGTATTTATAATATTTTTCTTTCAAAATATCGTGCATTATGATTAAAAAAAAATTTATAATTGTGAATTTCTGATTAATAATCGACACAAACATAAATTGGATATTATATTTTTAATAATAATGTACACATAATTTCATTCTTAGAGAAGTGTAATTAATACGTTACTGAGGAGGCCCAGTAGCGATTGAGACAATGCATAAACGCCTCGCATCCATAGTCATTCTTTCGGGTGTGAGTTTTGCGGGCTTTCTATTATGTGACACTCAAATGTGGGACAATTATACCTAGAAGTATTTTGAAGGTAATGAATTCCCTAATCATCCATCGGAAGACAGTTTGTGGCTTACATATGTGAGACATAAGGCTCCCTGAAGAACAACAAAAAAGTACTTTACAAATCGTCGGAATTTTATATAAATTTTAATATTAGCTAATTCACTGAAGTTAAGCATCATTGGGCGCGGTCAGTACTTGGGTGGGTGACCACCTGGGAACACTGCGTGCCGTTGGCAAATTTGGGACCTGAATGGCCGAGTGTCTAGCGCTCTGGCGCTCGGTGCCACAGGTTTCGGGTTCGAATCCCGGCGGTGCCATGGATGTTTGTAGTGGTTCGGAATCCACTTTAAGCCGTAAGTCCCGGTCTTCTATGACTGTAAGAGCGTCACGGAGCAAAAGTCAGGCTTCTACCTACGGGGTGCTCCATCACAACAGAAGCTGCTTCCTTCCCCTTCAATCATGAGTCCATATGGGCTCGTGGGCTTGGCCAGCCAAGTGGGATAAGAAACAACAACAACAATATTAACTAATTAATTATAAGCTTTTAATTATAAACTCATATTAACTTCATTTTAACCAAATGAAGATCATTTTATGAGTGTATGTTTCTTTGGTGTATTCAAGTATATTATGAGTAAAAAAATTCATAATTGTGAACTCGTGATTTATAATCGAGACAAACATAAATTTGATATTATAATTTTAATAATAATGTACAGATAATTTCATTCGTATAGAAGTGTATTAATGCATTATTTGTATCAAATCTTTGAACTGTTCGACCTTATTTTCACTTAAATTCTATGAATGTGTACAAAACTGGAATAGAATAACCTGTAAGGGATCATATATTAATATTGAATAATTTGTATAGGGTAGTGCATTTTTTATATTGTTTTGTTTATTTGACTTCTCCATTATCTGACTGTCCAATGGCTAATTGGCTAGCACACTGGCCTTCGGTACCACAGGTTTCAGATTTGAATCCTGGAGGTGGCATGGATGTTTGTGAGTGATTCGGAATCCACGTTAAACTGTAGGTCCTGGTCTAATTATCCCAAAGTGTGCACGAAATAACAGTAAAGTGACAGACCAAACCAAATGTATATTATCTTGAATCATTTTTAATTTTCTGAAGTACTTTTTTGTATGTAAATTAATTTTCCATATTGCACTTTTGTGTCAGCATTTGAAAAAACTCACGTATTTAATCTTTTAAAAATCTCATTTAAAAAGCTCATGCTGTCATATATTTAAGAAAGGTCTTTTAAGTATAATTATTGAGTGCGAAACTAAAATTTTGATTGAATAAAAAATTTATCATTTCGTTGTTTTCTAATTAATCTCTCGTAAACGCATTGTTTTCAAAGTAAATTTGTAATATTTTTTTTCCTTTTAAAAAATACTATTCACACTAAATGAATTTGTGTAGATTCGTTTTTTTGGCGAGAGTTCGTGTAGAATGAAATTTACACAATTTATCTTCTCTATTTCAATCGTAGAAAAAATCAATCTATCCAATCTACACAATCTATAATCTCTATAATTTACACACATGGGGTCTGATGGTCGAGTGGTTGGCGCTTGGCACCACAGGTTTCGGGATTGAGTCCGGCGATGCCATGAGTATTTGTAGTGGTTCGGAATCCACTTTCTTTTTTTTTCGGAACTGTAGGTCCCGGTCTGTTTAGCCTAAAGTGTGCATTATAGAATAAAATGAATCCACACAAATGAATTTGTGTAGATTCGTTTTTTAAAACTTCTTTTTTCCTCCCTCTCGTTCGTGATATCCAAAATACATTTTTATTTTCCCATTCAAGTATTTTTCTTTTTTAGCTGCAACAATGAAAAAAGATTTAATTCAATTTATTCGGTCATTCATCGAAACTGGGTCGATAAAATCAATTCTGAGGTTTCTATAATAAAACCAAACTAATGTCTACAGAAGCAATTGCACCTGCTACAAAGAAACCATCTGCGTGGTTCACACCCACGACATTGTAGCTTAAAAATAGACACGGAGAGAAAATTATTATTACACTCTTAATTTGAGTGACCCATTGACGGATTAAGGCTAGGAAATCGAAGAGAAAGTCGTCCATCATTTTCTGGTCTGGCGTTCTCTGAAGTCATTGATCGTTGAAGTTTTCTAATTTATACGTGGGAGAGGTTGTTCACACCCGCATAATGCCTGCCCATGTCCAGCCACTCCCCTCCTTCCATGGGGGCAGTTGCCTTTTTGGACATGAGAAAAACCAACTGGCCATTTGGGTCATAAAATAAAATTCAGAGAGAGAAGAACTTGAAGCTCCAGTTCTTCCAAAATAGGATGACTGTTTTTTAAAAAGTTGAATGGCTGGTTTTTAATTGAAATGGAGATTTATTTTTATCGGTTCTTGTTGTTGACAGACGAGGAAGTGTTTGAATCTGTTAATACACACGCTGATGTTTTAATTAACATAAAAATCAGATTAAAGTTGACATATGTGTTGTAGTAACATACGCAAAAAAATGTTTAACTTTTTAATGTATGCAATATTTGTTTTTTGTAATTTTTTTTTTATTGTTTTAATTTATTTTAGTTAGAATGTAATTTCTTAAATTTTTATCCATACAATGAATCGCTTTGTTAACTTGAATGTATTTAAGAGAAATATTTTATATTTTTTAATTAACTGTATATATAGAAAGAAACAACTGTTTTTAAAACTCTTTAATGATTTGTCATTTTTTTTGTTTCATAAATTGTCTTTTTTTTTTATCATATTTTAAATTTTTTAATGCTCGTGTTCTTATTTTAATACATAACTAAAAACATGCTGTGAAAGATATAGATTTTTCGAATTTTTAAATTAGTAAGTAAAAATATATTATCAGATCGATAAATATATTATTAGATTTATCAGATAAGATAGATATACTATCAGTGAGGGAAATATATTATCAGATCAGATAGATATATTATCAAATAGGGAAATATATTAACAGATCAGATAGATTTAATTATCAGATAGGGAAATATATTATCGGATCAAATAGATATATTATCAGATTATTTAAATGAAACACGAGAGGTCTTGATTTTTATATGCTACTTTTAAAAACTGTGGATTAGATTGCAAGAAAATGGACTTAAAAACAAGTCCCTTTTCTTCTCAATCAAGAGATGCACTAATAATTCCATAATGTATCGCTTTGCAGCTCTTTAATCTACCTATAGTTTGGTTTTGTTGCTCTACGGTCATTTTTTTTGCACAATTTGGGCTAATTAGACCGGGACCTTAAGTTTAACATGAATTCCAAACCACTATCAATCATCTATGCCACCACTAACTTAAACCTGTGGTACTAAAATCCGGAGCGCTAGACATTCGGTCATCAGACCGCATAAACTACCTATCAGAGAATCGACAGAAAATCAAAGCAAATGATTTTACAGATTAATTTGAGTATCGCTGGAAATGCAAGTATTTGTTAACGTAAAAAATGAAAATGAAATTAAAATAAGCATTTTATGCATATGTTATTTACTTATTCATTAAAGTTCTATTAAAAAATGTCTTCCTTTATCCGAATTTTAGCATATTTGATTATTCTCATTCATATGATTTTGGTGTATGCGTATGTATGTGGGGCTGACTGCTGAGTGACTAGCGCTCGATGCTACAGATTTCGGGTTGGAGTCCCGGCGGTGCCATAGATGTTTTTAATGGTTCGGTATCCACTCTAAACTGTAAACCACGGTCTAATAGGATCGTAGAGCGTTGGACGTGGGACTGACAACCCTACCCCGTAAAAAAAAAGCATCTCCTGTCTCGAAATCTGCCAGTTGGCAGATGGCCTTGGCCCACCATCGGGCTGTCGTGCCAATGATGATGGTGATGATGATGTATCTACTGTATTATAAACATTCTTGAATCTGACAATTTTAATTATTGATCGGAGATTCATTTTTAATACGCTTTTATTAGTTTCACCTGTATGTTTGTTTGTAACTGACTCTTTTGCCCTACTTTAAGCGATCAGATTTAATTTAAACGTTGTAGACTTATCAAGGACCGACGACACTAAAATATTTTGATAGGTTTATTATCTCATCCTGATTAGGATCGCCAGGATTAGGGACTTTATTTTAATTTATGAAGAGCAATTTAACCTATGTACAATGAAAGTACCTAAGACATTCAAACCTACATGGGACAGTGGCAAAACGGATAACACGCCTGACTGCGGATCAGGAGATTCCCTGTTCGAATCCTGGTTGGCTCGACATATTCGCATTTAACCTTTGTTTTACTCACAATTAAATTATTGTAAGAACTATAGTTCCAGTCCTCCGTACCGGGACCTCATTCGAATATTATAGTTTAAACTAAATAACACGCTTTTAGAATTAATCAAAGTAAAAAATAAATTAATAGTTTAGAAAAAACTAAAAAACACGCTTTTAGAGTTAATCAAACTAAAAAATAATTGTTAACATAAGAATAAAACTACTGACAAGAAAATGAATACCACTGTTCTAAAGGAGTCGGGTGCTTTGTATGACATTTTTAAACTAACTCTGCATTTCGGAATGAAACTAGTGGAAAATTATAACGATTGATATCGAGCACCCCATGCTTTCTTATGTTAACGATTATTTTTTAGTTTGATTAATTCTAAAAGCGTGTTTTTTAGTTTTTTTAAACTATAATTTATTGTATTGCAATTCAAAAGATTTAATCCATTCAATTGCGTTTGCAGGTTCAGCGATGTTCAGCAGGAACTGGAGGAGTTTCAGGAAGGCAGCCGGGACCTGGAGTCCGAACTGGAAGTCCAGCTGACTCAGGCGGAGACCAAGAACAAAGAGCTTGCGGCCGCCAACAAACAGCTGAAGGGAGAATGCGACAGATTGCAGGTAGCCACTCTTCTCCTTTGCTACGTTGCGAATGTCTATATAACAACGTTGCATTTTTCAATGCTATTCAGTATTAGTTGATAATAGGACATATTGATTGGTTCTCACTATAAGTTTTTCAGAGATTAATTTGTTTGAATTTTAAAACTATCCGACTATGTTGAAAGATTTTGGTTTAAAACATTGAATAATTATTAAAATATTTGAAATTTCGGTTTTCCTAAAACTTCTTTCATTTTTGACTTAACGGTTGGTAAAAATGAAATTACCAGTACTTTTATTTAAGGGTGAATCGCTAAAACAGATTGAAGTAGATTGTATTACGAAATTAATTTTCGTAGAAATAGTATTTTAATAAAAAAAATTTCAATTTTTAAAATATAATAATTCAGAAACTGTGATATGAAATTTTTGAAAACTGGCACCATTGTTTTTCGTACTATTTTGAAAGGCCTGGATTGGGATTCTTATACTAATGTCACATATTTTTTATTTATGCAATGCAGTTAAAGACATACAATATTTAACACATTCAAAAACATATAATTATAGATTCTTGGACGGACTCCACTTCGAAGATGAAAACCCAATATTCTGCTACGCGCAGGGTGCGTGAAATATATTTCCTCTTCGGGTGAGACACTGTAAACTAAACGTTTACAACAGAAGCGCGTGGTTGTGCTGCATTTCTTCTCGAGGCCTACTAATCATTTTTCCTGAATACCACAGGGGGGTGATCTTATTAGTGCGTAGGATGGAGCATGGTTACATGTTACATATCCTTTTCGCATTCTATAACTAAACAAAGAAAGAGAAACAAACTACTCCAGTTTGGATATAATAGATCTGGTTTAGATCCAATAGAAACCACTCCAGTTTAGAATGGTTTTCAATTTGCTTTGCGTTTAACAATATTTGCATTCAATTGTATAGTACATGATATTAATTTTTTTATTTTGCAATCACCTTATTGCAACAATTTATTAATAAACTTCAAAAAATGTAATTTCTACTATTTTCTTATAATACAACTGAAAGGGCGAAATAAATCTCTTTTGTAAATAATAAAACAGGATCATAAAATAATGTATATTGTAATTATTCCGAGTTCAGTGATAATAACTATTTTAAGTTATACCAAAATTTTACTCATCATTGATTATTATTATTAAATATTTTAATAATTAGGCATTTTATTTAAGTTGGCTGGCTTCATTTGGTTTGATTATTATTTATCTTGATATAAACTTGGTATCTTGTAATAAAAAAAAAAAAAAAAAAAAATTAACCTATCCAAATAAGACAAGACTGGGAATAGCAACAACAATAAATATAGAGTAATTTCTGAGAAAGGAATTTATTCCAAGAAATTTTTACGCTTGATTCCAACGCTATAATTAGGTAACATTTAAATAATATATATTCACATTTAGTTTTCGTAGAAATATTTATTATTATTACATGCATCGAATAAGTTTCGTATCAAAGAGTTCACCAATCCTGCAATCATTATGCAGGCATTCCCATTAAAGGTTCCCAGACGGGCGCTCCCAGCAAGAAAAAGCGATCGCCACCGCCAGACGGCGATTCCCCTTGAAAAGTTGAATAAACGATCGTTTTTAGGGCTCAAAGTAAATCCATCACAGCATCGTTATCGTGTGGCCTAATTGGCGAACTTCCCATGAATTCCCATACTGGACTTGAATACTAATCGCGGCCGGGGATCTGTGGAAGTTTCTTTTCTGTGAACTTCTTTACTTTTCTTGTGAGAGGCAATATGTGGAGACAATTGGAACATACGCCTTTAGAATATTGTTTGCATACATATATTTCTTGAATGAAATAAAAAATAAAATATAATGATATCACAAAAAAGTTTCAATGTTTGACCAATCAATAATAAAATTGACTTTTCAAATAGCCATTGATCCAAACGCCCTTATGCATTTCAGTGCATAATTTAGCAATAATACCCCCAGCTATGCTAGACAATATTTTAAAATGGAACAAATTTTTAATAATGAATAGATTAGAGTACATAGATAGTTTGAGCGCTAACCAATTAGCCATCTGATCGGTTCATTAAATTCTTCCACTTAAGAATAAGAAAGAAATAATAAACAAAACATGTATATGGATCCTAAATCCATGCTCTAACCAATTGACCATCAGCTTTTACTCTTTTAAGGGAAAGAAAGAAATAACAAACAAAATTCCATATATATAAACTAGAAAATAACGATGATCCAGGATAGCCCAGTCTGTAGAGCATTAGATTTTTAATTTAACGGTCCAGGGATCGACTACCTATTCAGGGGGAATTACTGCTCATTAAGAGCCAAAATTGTCTGATGCCATGGATGTTTGTCTTTTTCATTGGCGCAACAGCGCCAAGGTGGTGAAAGGCAGGCAGATTTCGAGACACGTGAAGCTTTCTTGTTGTTGTGACCGTGAAGAAGGGTTGTCAGCCCTACGCTTAGTGCTCTTATAGTCACCAGGACCTACGGTTTAAAGTGGATTCCGAACCACTACTAACACCCATGACACCACCAGGACTCGAGCCAGAAACTTGGAGAACAGAACACCGTAGTCTTAGTAATCGGCCATCAGGCTCTATAGATGCTTATAGTGGCTCGGAATCCACTTTAAACCGTAGGTCTCAGTTTAATATGACTGTTTGGGCTCAGGGTTGACGTTCCTACTCCGTAAGAAGAAAACATCTCCTGAAATCTGCCAAAGTGCCTTGGCCAGTGCATTAGTGGAAATCCATTTTAAAGAATAGATTTCGGTCTTGGCCCATTGCCTCTTAAGAAGATAACATGGGGCAAACGGACTTGCGCTGTAAAAAAAAGAAGAAAACAGTGATTCAAATATTTTTATTACATTTAAATGTTTACTTTTTTATAATAAACTAGCCCGGTTTATATTCTGCCTTTTAATCTTTCTCAATATTTGATATATATATATTTATATATATATATATATATAAATTATCTGTCTCATGAGTTCTTGAAGTGAAGTTGGATGTGATGAGGCCGGACTCTGTGCACCTTTTCTTTAATAATGATTGAAGAAATATTCATATATTATCTTATACCTCATTGTATGCTATGGCTACATTTACTAACGAACAGCTGACTATTGAGGCCTCTAGAAATTTTTATTTATTTATTCTTTTTTTAAGTTACGGATGATGTAAAACGAAATATTCCAGGAGTCTACTTTAATAGGACACAGAACGACCCGTGCTTGCTTCAGCGATTTTTCATAAAAACTGAACTGGATTGATACTGGAGTAACTTTGCACGTATTTAGAAACACAAATCGAGGGCATTACCTCGCGCTTTATTAATTTTTTGTTCTTTTCTGAGAGCACGGAAATGTTCCACACCATTTTTAGATTATCATCTGGGATCAGTGCCCATCTCGCAAACTCCTCTTGTCCACTGCGATAGCGATCTGTGTTCGAAAAGGGGATTAAAAACTGTTTACCAAACGATTCTCATCACGCATTCCATAATACCTTCCGCACTTATCCGTTCTCTTTTCTATTGTTCGAATAAGGGAGAGTGGTGTGGTGTGTTTAATTTTGGCGGCACGCATACTATTCGAGTAGACAAAATACAACCGGCTTCACATATCCCCCCCTCCCCCAGAATAAAAATTCCCCCTCTTTTGTTGCCTTCCAATCTTTGTCTGGTGCCATTGTTGAAGGCTCGAACACCCCCAGGGCCGAAGATTCCTTTTTTTTCGTTCCGCTAGTCTGAATTTCTCGGTCATGGATTACCTGCTGTTTTATTATTTTCTCATTTGTGTACATACGCACGCGAATTTTCGTTCTTTTGATCGAGAAGTCGGTGTCTTTGTTATAGTTTTTCTTGCCATATCTTCTTCGCTCTTTTTTTATCATTTTTATTTTCACTTGCACTTGCGTACGCGTGAGGTTCGGTTTTTAGAAAAAGTAAACAATGCGTACAATTTCTTTTTTTTTTATACTGTGAAATTTCCATTGTTAAATGTTTTTTTTTATACGTGATACAGTAGACAAAAAAGCGGACAGCGTGCTCTGTGCTTGATTTACGTGTGGGAACTATTTACGGCTTCCCTTTCGCTAGGTGACCCACAAGCCCAATTATAGAGCAGTTAATTAAAAAAAAATTAAGGAGGAATCCTGTCCTGATGTCTTCTTTCTCACTCTTGAAATGAATGGGTCCAGCTTAGAAATTTCTTTGATCTTTGTTTTCTTTTTCCTTCGAGAAAAGGAAAATTGACAACAAAGAGAAAAATTGCTCTCTATTATCAGTTCGAATTGCATCTGGGTGATAGCCAGGTTTTCGACTGTCCCGAGGCATTGTATTTATAGATTTCTGATTGTGAAGAGATATCGTAATCGAAATTAATGTTACGTACATTGGTTATATAAAGTATATTGGTTATATTGGTTTTTCAATGCTCTACTAGCAGCTTAGGTAATGTGCGTTATGAATAATATAAAGTGAAAAGCATATGTTGAATAATTTTTATCAGATTAAGATAGATTTGCAGATTTCTTCTTTTACTTTCATGTGATCTATGTTATTAGATTACGCACTCACACATATGTACACAGTCCTGTAACATTAAAGTGACCACCACCTACTTTCGACGTCAATGTATAATATTATATATAAATTAAATAAAAAAAATATAATATATAATACATAATTTATACATATATATATATATTATATATTATTCTGGCTTTTGATAGGTGGCCACATTAATGTGACTGGACTGTGTACATACGCAATCAAGATTTAGTTTAGTTTGCCGCTCTACGGCTTTTTGTGCATATTTTGGGCTAATTAGATCGTGATCCACTGTCAATGAAGAAGAAGAAGGTATTAAACGAGAATTAAGATTTTAAATTGAATCATGGCATTGCATTCATTGACCATAAGCCCAATTATAGAGCAGTTAATTAAAATAAAAGGGAGGAATCCTGTCCTGATGTCTTCTTTCTCACTCTTGGAAATGAATGGGTTCAGCTTAAAAATTCCTTTTATCTTTCTGTTTTCTTTTCCTTCGAGAAAAGGAAAATTGACAACAAAGAGAAAAAATTGCTCTCTATTATCACCTGATAGCCAGGTTTTCGACTGTCCCCGAGGCATTGTATTTATAGATTTCAGATTGTGAAAAGATATCGTAATCGAAGTTGATGTTACGTTGAAGTTATGTAAATTTACGAACAGTTAAATTTTTTTTTCAGGAATCATTTTTTCAATGCTCTACTAGCAGTGTAGGTGACTTGCCTTCTAAATAATAAATTGAAAAGCACGTGATGAATAATTTTTAGATAAGTTCGATAGATTTGCAGATTTTTTCTCTTAGTTTCATGTGATCTATGAGATCAGATTACATACTCAAACACATACAAGTATTATGCAGATATCGTAATAGGAGTTGAAGTTATGTAAAGTTATTTCAATTACAAACAGTTAAATTTTTCAATGCTATACTAGCAGTTCAGGTGATGGGCACGCTGAATAATATAAAGTGAAAAGCATGGGATGAATAGTTTTTATCAAAGTTAGATAGATTCTTAGTGATTCTCTTAGTTTCAAACTCAATCAAGCAGATTTTATTTGGTTTGTCACTCTATGGTTATTTTGAAAATAATACTTTGTAAAAATAATACTTTGCACACTTTGGGATAATTACACCGGGATCTGCAGTTTAAAATCAATGAAGAAGAAGAAAAAGGTATTAAACGAGAATTAAGGCCTTAAATTGAATCTTGGCATTACATTCATTGATCCATAAGCCGAATTATGGAATAGTTACTTTAAAAATCCTGTATCCTGTCCTTATGTCTTCTTTCTCACTCTTGAAAAGAATGGGACAGCTTAAATTTTTTTTTATCTTTCTGTTTTCTCTTTCCTTATAGAGAAAGGAAAATTGACAACAAAGAGAAAAATTGCTCTCTATTATCAGTTCAAATTGCATTTGGGTGATAGCCAGGTTTTTGTCTGTCCCGAGGTATTGTATTATTGTATTTATAGATTTCAGATTGATTATTGATTTAAATTGAATCTTCGCATTACGTTCATTTAACGTTTTTCCCTTTAATCTTTCATTTGGCTACTGTTGTAGACAAACTCAAAATCAACTCTAAATTTTTCTTAATCGATTTCTACTTGTCAGTTTAGTAATATTAATGACTAAAAAAGTTTATTACCAGGTATATCTTGACTCAAAGAGATTTCCACATTTTAAAATAATACTAACAAGTGATAAATTTATCATCACCATTGGCCTAACAGCCACATGGTGGGCCAAGGTAGGATTGCCAGCCTTACGCCCGACGCGCATCAGTCATATTAGGCCTTGGGGCCTGATGGCCGAGTTAGCTAGGGCTCTAGCGCTCGATACCCCAGGTTTCGAGTTCGAATCCCGGTGGTGCCATGGATATTTGTAGTGGTTCGGAATCCACTTTAAACCGTCGGTTTCGATCAAGTATGATCATAGAGCGTCACAGAGCCTAATCAGCCCACATCCTTCCCGAATTGTAAAGGGGTAACTTAGTTCTATGCACAGTGATAGTGTAGTAGTAGTAGTAATAGTTTTTTTTTTATTTAAAATGGCAGATTATGAACAGTTACAGCAAAAAAGAAAAAAAAAAAACATACAACCAGAAAACATGCTGAGACAGAGTTTATTAATCTAACAATAATGCCAAGTTGCAGATCTTTTAGCTACTAAAAAGTGTTACCAGGTGCACCACGGGGAGGTAGATCTTCTGCGCATCCGTAGTAGTAATTGTAGTACTAGTCATATTAGACCGGGATCTACGGCTTAAAGGGAATTCCGAATCACTTGATGCCACTTTCAGGTTCGAGTCCTTGGCACCGACGGGACAATCAGCCACCAAGCCTCGGAAAATTATAAGTTTTTCCAAATATTTTTTTACGTTGAAATAAACCACATTAAATACATCCTCCTAGTTTCAGAATTACCGACTTTCCCTCTTACTCACACTTTCGAAGTTTTAAAATTGCTTTTTTTTATTTCCGTAACTAAGTTATAAAATAAATGCGTGAAAAACAAAAATAAAATATTGCGGTAAAAGATGACACAGCAAAAAAAGTAGAAGCTAGAATAAATGACAGGAAAATCTCAAAAGAAAACATTATTCGCTGCCAAAAAGTGGAATTTCAGCGAGTTCGATTGACAAGGATGTGAAAATACGCTGGCGTTAGATGAAGAATCTTAATAAATCTTGCAACTTGACGCATTCTATCACAGGAAGTGTTACTCAACTGCAGCGCAATAGGATTCTGGGAAAATCGTCTTTTCAATAAATTTCACTGCATTTTATTGTTCCAAAAAGTCTTCCTTTTTCTTTCTTCTTATTTTTCTCTTTCTTCTTTATATATATATTTAGGATCAAAGTAAATATTGAATGACAAAACCGAAAACATACCCTGCGTTACTAATATTGACTGTATCATTATTATTGCAGTCGGATATAATGCAATACTAAAGGAGAGATTATGTACCGTATGTGGTTTTTTTTGGTTTGCTACTCACCCACTCTTCGAATTTAAATTCAAATTTTTAGATTGTATGCGTTGCAAATATTGATAAGTTAATAATCGACTTTTATGGATTTTCAAAACTTCGTTTCGTTTTAAATTAGTTTTTATATTTATTTAATAAATACTTTACTAATTTGTACGAAAACGCTTCTGATACAACTCGAAGTCATTTCATTTACAAAATAAGGAGAACAATACAGCTTGAATTCAACTTATATGCAGAGTGATGATAAATCCTAGAAAAAAAAAAAAAAAAAAAAAGACAGATAATTTATTAGAGTTTTATCACAAAGCCGAAAAAATTTATAAATCAATATTAATATTACATTAACAGGCGTTTTTTTTTTCTTATACTACTTGGTAGACAGCAAAATCTAGACGTCCATGATCCCGTGTGGTCTCGTGGAATAAACGAAGGCAGCTTCTTAGACTTGTCTCCGTATCGCCGAAAAAGGAGGACAGTGCTTTCTGGGAAGACTTTTAGGGAGAACTAACCAGCATTTGAGTATCGGATGAGAGAAAACCAGGAAAACTCCTACTAGGTAGTCCGACTCACGAGGGAAGAGGCTGAACATCACAAACGCCGTCGAGTCTCTTCTTTTTTAAAACAGCGTCTACAACAAAGCCACCAGCGGATTGAACTTCCTCCTTAAATGCTCACTAGTTACGTGCGTTGCCACTGATCCATCAGTCGGGCATTAAAATACTTAAACCCTTGTAATTCAACATATGTCTATGGATTAAAAAAAACAAGCTTTAAATGCTAAACTAAAAATTTATAATCACTATTAGGTTTAGTTAAATTAAAACATATGCAAAAACACTTATTTTAATTACATTTAACGCAATACAAAGAATTGTTTATTTATGGGGGATTTTTTGTAACAATTGTGATGTATAAATAAAACAAATGATGCCACATATATATTTCTATGGAGTTCCACATTACTCACATAAGTCACAAGAATGTTACTTAATCTTGAATTATAAGTCTGTGCATCTCTTTTTATTATGCATTCAACTATCAATATATTTTATTTTTATGTGACAGTTGTTTATTTCATTCCGTAACATTCATTCAAATCTATCGTTGCTTTCATACTTGAGAAAAGTTTTAGGTGCTGCATATCAAACCGGTTTGCTGCAGCGTGGATGATTTGGTTTGGTTTGTTCGCTCTACGATCGGGACCTATAGTTTAATGTGGATTCCGAACCACTCACAAACATCCATGCCACCGCCAGGATTCTTGCCTGAGGCCAGTAGTATCAAAGGTCAGAATGCTAGCCAATTGACAATCAGGCCGCGCAACTTGGATAGAAATCGAAACGCGGTTTCATTAGCTAGATTTTTTGGGGAAAAGAATTATCTCTCGGCCTAGTGTCGTTTTTGTGTCACGCATTAGAGGACTTACGACTTTCCGAAAGAGAATTAAGAGCATCGTTCATAAGGGTAAATAAAGGGGATTATTTTTCGAATTCAAACTGCAATCAGAAAAATTTACGGCCAAATGTTTCAAATTTGAGCGTGGTTTGTGGAATAATATATGCAGTTCGTGATATGCATACCAATACCACGGGGGCATCTAATATATTTTATTTTGTTAACATATTAATGCATGAGATTTAAAATATTCTCGCTTGATTTTTCGGTGCTTATCTGCAATTTTCATGTTATCTTCCATTCCAGCTATGTTTGCCAAATTTGGCAATCATAGCTGGAAACTTTACATTAAGTTAGGAACTTTACATTAAGTTAGGAAACTTTACATTAAGTTTCCTATTAGCTAGTCCAAAATATTCCAAAATAAAATTACCTGAATTATTTAAAGTACTTAAAGGTTTCTTAGCATTGCACGTACAGGAGTCCCCAGCGTGTTGATAAGAGTAGAAAGACTCTGAACTAGAATCAATAAATTACCGAATTCCGTGAAAGTTTTCTTTATAAATTGTGGAACAGGTTTTTCAACTCTGCAAAGACTATCCAAAAATGTGATAAAAAACATATTTTCAACTTTTTTTCCCCCAAAAATTTTAAGGTCAATGTTTCCTGCGATATTTCTGGAGATATTATACTACGTTATTTCATAAAAATAAATTTCATTTTTAAATATTAAACACTGCATTTTACAGTTTATAAATATATCTTATTTTATTTGTTGATTTATTTGACATTTTTTTTTAATGTCTCAATTAATCTATTATTGCAAAAAATCTTAAATTAAATTGTTATATAATTTTCTAGAAAGTTGTTAGCTGAAAAAAAAAGATAATTTTTAACGAATATGTATTTGAAGCATTAAATTTTGGTACGGATTTCTTTTGAAATAAAATAAAACAAAAAATTTATTTATCAAAACGGAGATGATATTTTGAAGAACCATATTTGAACTTTTTATAACACCAATAAAAATTTAAATTTTTTCTCAATCATATTAAATTAAAAAAAGCCTTATTGTTTTTTTTATAAATATATTTCACATTTCATTGAAATCAAATACATATCTTCTTTTTCATTGGTCAAACAGCTTCATGATGGGCCAAGGCCATCTGCCTGCTGGCAGAAAGCAAATACATATACTAATTATATAAACCATGCATATAAAATAATAAAATAATTTAAATGTCTATTTGTATTTCAAACACTAACTTAAAAATCTATCATTAAAAAGGTATTTTTTACCTTTCCTGTTTTAAAGCTCTGCTTAGTTGAAGCAAACAAGAAATTCTAAAAATGATTCTTGGTTAATTCATCACTTATTAAATTCATATGTGATTATGGTAACAATAAGGGCCGAGTGGCTAGCGCTCTGGCGCTCGGTACCACAGGTTTCGGGTTCGAGTCCCGGTGGTGTCATGGATGTTCGTAGTGGTTCGGAATTCACTTTAAACCGTAGGTATCGGTCCTAATAGGATCGTAGAGCGTTGCGGGGGCATTGTTACTCCGCGTCCGTGGCTTACCATCAAGTTACACGCGCCCCCTGGGTAGTGCAAAGTGAGTAATATCGGTGCAGCCCTTATGGCATAAAAAGATCACGGTCTATTTGCCAGCTGCATTAGAAAGGGGGAAAAAAATGGTAACAATATTGTTAATGCGAGACGCTTGCGCAAGTTATCACATTGGCCATTGAGTTTTCTTGCCATGAAAGCTATGATTGAAACGCATGCCATAAATAGTTCGAATTCTGATTCTTCCTACATTCTATTCAAGTAGTCAGCAAATTTATAAATTTACATGCGAAATTGAATTTGAAACATATTAGAGCCAATAAACACACATATGTAGAGCATATATTATGTAAAATAATCAAAAAGAAGATGGTCAAATAATCAAAATAATCACAACGTACTACTGTGTCCAAAAAGTAACACCAATTTTCAATTTTAAATTCCCGGGGTTTATGGAATTTCATTGATTTTTTTTTAGGTTGCTGGCACTGTCCTTTGACATCTGTGTGAAATTTGACGTCAAAAAATTGATTAGTGTTTGAGTTAAGCTTGGCTTTGTGAGATGCTAAAACTGATTCCGGCGATTTTTGAAGTGTCTGAATTCATCGAGCAAAGACCTTGCATTAAATTTTGTTTGCGGAAACGTATATAATGTTGCAGAAGGCATTCAGTGTGCATTCCTATATCGGAAAGAAATGTTTAGAACTGGTATAAACAGTTCAAAGAAGGCAGAGAACGCGTAGAAAACGAAAAGCCCTCTGGTCGACCATCAACCTCAAACAACGAAGCTCACGCCCAAAAATGCAAACCATTTGATGCATGCAAACCATCGATTTACAATTAAAGACCTTGCTGATGATGTTGAAGATTTCAAAAGGGTCGGTCAATTCCATTGTGGGCCTCAAACGCGTCAAATCTCGATTGGTACTGAAAACACTGAATGCGCCAGCTCACACTGCATTGATTCTTCGTGACTTTTTCGCCAAAAATGAAATTCATATCGTCCCACAACCACCGTATTCACACCGTGCGACTTCTGGTCATTCCTTAAACTCAAAAGACCTCTCCGGGGACACCGTTTTGAGTCGATTGAAGAGATTCAACCTGAATCGCCGCGCGCTTTGAAGGCCATCCCTGGCGAGGACTTTTTAGCAGGCATTGAGGAGTGGGAAAAAAAGTTGGCATAAGTGCATTGTGCCCGGAGTGGATTACTTTGAAGGTGATGCAATAAATTTGGAAGAATAAATAAAGAGTTTTCGAAAAAAAATAAATAATTGGTCTTACTTTTTGGACACAGTAGTATATCATATAAAATAATCGAAAAATAGATGGTCAAATAATGAAAATAATCACAAAGTAATTATAAAATAATCAAAAAGTGAATGAACAAGGAAGTTTTTAGAAAAACAATTAGACTATGTCAGTGATTGTAAACATCCTGATGCGATAATATTTTTTAGAAACAAGAAGAATCGATGACTATGGTGGCAACGTGCGTATGCATCTCATATCGATAATCAGATTTCTTGGTGAAAGTTAGTTTTAGCAGTTTTTTTCCTCATATGGCAGGCAAATGAATATCAGTTATCTCTAAATGTTTTCTCTGAATGCGATGTCCTTCGATTATTGCTTTAAAAATCTCAGGTTCCGTAATGGAACATTTTCGAGTTAGCGGTTAATTAACCATGCTAATTAATTTTGTTAATCAGCTGCCTTAGCACCATAAATTAGTTTTTTTTTTGGTGAAGAAAGTTCTGCGACGAGTCGACCAGAATTGTTTACTTTTTTTCTCTGAAGTGATTGGTTGAAGTGACGGGCTGGAGTTTCCGCCTGTTTTTCAAAGTGATCTCCTTGTGGTTTTGTGTATCACGCCGTGTGATAATTCCGCAGCCCAATGCATTAGATTCGTCGTAGACTCGAGAACTCTGAAAATCTCCGTCCTTGGAGTAAACTTCACTTGCAAATCAAATTATCTTTATTTTTCATTTTTTTGTAAATAGAATTCTGTATATATATTTAATGTTTGTAAATAAAAATTAAAGTGTTCCCATAAACCTGAAAATGGCCCTCTTCTTGAAGCCGTTATAAGTCTAGTACAGGCCGAGACGTCACAATACTCAAATAATGATTTAAAACAAAATTGAAAATATTTTTAAAACAATGTGCAAAATTCCCTAAGAAAATTCAACAATAGAAATGTTTAATAATTTACTTAAACATTTATAAATATTTTTAACAAAATGCAATATAAAAATACATATTTACTCAAAACTAAAAAGTTTATGAAAATTGAATTATAATGTAACAAAACATTGAATTATAATGTAATGAAGATTATTTGATTAAAGATTATTAGCATATGAAACGGATTATTTGAAAAACAATGTCATTGATAAGTTGTTAAATTTGAGAGGACTTTGTTTTATAAAGTGCGATATAATATCTGCAATGCTGAAAACACTTTTAAAAACAATAATATTGAGTTTACTTATTTTCAGTAACTTTTTTCCAGGTATGGAAGGTCAATGTCTTCCGCGATGGCCTGGGTTAGGCTGTGCGCCTATTAACCTCTAACATGCGTCCGCTGCATTCACTTCTGTGAACCGCACAACCTCCTATTCGATATGCATGCATTTCTCCCCTCAGGGCCACGATGAACAATTGGAGAAAAAAGCATTTTTTTTTTTTTTTTGCGGATTGTATTTATTTGATCAAGGGGTCGGTCGCCTCGGTGGCGGGGAGGGTCGCAAAGGGCTAGAGGTTACGGTCACGAGACTGGTTTTGGAAGACAAAATATTTTGTTCCTTTTTTTTTTTTTATGAATACACACAGTGGTAATTTCCTTGTACCTCCTCCTGTATTTCAGAGAATCCAAAAATAAATTATTAATACACTTCCATTCTGGTAAAAAAAAAAAAAATAAATAAACTTTCGAATTTTATTAATTTTTTGAATGGAAAGTGAATTTTAAGAGAAAGTTATCGAACCATTCTCATAAGTATCAAATACATTGATTGGTATTCGCCTTTTACAACTGTTGATTGGATGGATTTATCTCTCTACGGCCATTTTTTGCATACTTTATACTAATCAGACCGTGACCTACAGTTTAACGTGTATTCCGAACCACAAACAAACATCCATACCACCGCCAGGATTCGAACCTGAAGCATGTGGTACCAAAGACCAGAGCGCTGGGAGTCAGGACGCATTAAAACTGTTGAGATGTGGATGTCGTGATCCTTTCCCTATGTTAAAAATTCTTAAAAATCGAAAATGACACTCTCTGTATCTTCTTCGGTGATTCTAATATTTCTAACTATATTTTAAACCTGACCAATATAGACTACTGCTTTTTATAATGTTCATTTCCATACTTTTTTCTGTTGACTTATCCAATTATGGATTGCGCTCTTTCATTCATGCATACTTATACTTGTTGCCTTTTAGCTGGGGCCTGATGACTGAGTGACTAGCGGTCGGTGCCACAGGTTTCAGGTTAGAGTCTCGGCGGTGCCATGGATTTTTGTAGTGGTTCGGAAATCACTTTAAGCCTTAGGTTCCGGTCTAATATGACTGTAGAGCTTGAGCGCAGGGCTGACAACCCAACCCCATAAAAGTGGTCTGATTGCCAATTGGTAGCGCTCTGACTGTTGGTACCATAGGCTTCAGGTTAGAATTCTGGCTACGGCATACATGTTTGTTAGTGGTTAGGAACGCACGTTAAGCTGTAGGTCCCAGTAATTAATAAGTAGGTTCCTAATTAGCCGTAGGTACTAATTATGGACCTCATTAACCGTGTTAGAGTAATTAGCACGTTAGTAGTAGGTCCCTTATTAGCCCAAAGTGTGCCGTAGAGAGACAGTAGACCGTAACAGTATGACCGTAGAGCGACAAACCAAACCAATCATACTCCGTAAAAAGTTTTCGCCACGTAGCCAAGTCAAACCCCTATCTGCCGGTACTCCATCTCAATAAAAGCTGTCCACCCCTTTCCATCCTTCCATGAGATCACATGGTTCTTGGACTTGCTGGTCTAGATCCTACTGTATAGCAAATGGGACAAGAAACAACGACGCATCTTTATCTTACATTCAGTTTGCCAACGGCCGTACCATGCTGAATATACCGGTTCTCGTTAGATCATCGAAGTCAAGCATCATTGGGCGCGGTCAGTACTTGGGTGGGTGACCACCTGGGAACACTGCGTGCCGTTGGCCAATTTGGGACCTGAATGGCCGAGTGTCTAGCGCTCTGGCGCTCGGTGCCACAGGTTTCGGGTTCGAATCCCGGCGGTGCCATGGATGTTTGTAGTGGTTCGGAATCCACTTTAAGCCGTAGGTCCCAGTCTTCTATGACTGTAAGAGCGTCACGGAGCAAAAGTCATACCTACGGGTGCTCCATCACAACAGAAGCTGCTTCCTTCCCCTTCAATCATGAGTCCATATGGGCTCGTGGGCTTGGCCCCAGCCAAGTGGGATAAGAAACAACAACAACACATTCAGTTTTCCTTTTTGTTAGTATTTAAATAATAACCAACTAATATAATAGTATATTTTTTATTTAAATAACAGAAACCAAACCGAACGCAACTAATTGACCGATATTAAAAAAAATGAATGAATCAAATCATGATGCAACTTGCTTTTATCACATCTTCAACTAATATATGTTTAACCTGCAAATATAAACCAGGGCGACCGAGGAAAGTCTCAATAAAGGCACTTTTGGAACCAACTTTTCAGCGGATGATGTCCCCTTGGGGCTGAATCTTCAATGAGCAAAACAGTCTTTTGTGGATAATGAAGTCGCATCTCGTGTTACCTTCCTGGCCATCCATCACCTACTTGGACAGCAGAGAAGACGAAGAGGAAAGGTGTTGCAAGGAGGCCACAGCCTGGCCGGGGTCGTTGTCTTCTCCTCAAGGCCGCGGGATCGATCGCCTAATTAGGAACCGATCACTCAACCTGCCGTTTCTGGATCACCAGAGTGATGGCTGAAAGGCTATTTTTTTTTCTTCCAACAAAATCATTTTTCTTGCCTTCACGCAACATCTCCCACGGCCGCTGATAAAACTGGAGCTGCGGCTCTTTACTTATGTTATGGTGTCAGTGTGTACTCATCCATATTGACACAATTATCGACCTCGCTTCCATTTGTAAGGTACTGTGTCATTTGCGTGTGTCATGATACAGTATAGGAATTAATATACCTGCAACTGTGATTGATTTTCTAGAGGCCTTGATGTTTGATATGTTAATTTAAGAGTAAAAAAGTTACTTTGATTGGTATTTTTATTATTTTTTTTTTTTTGATTATCAGATTTTAATGATTTGGCTTAATTTGCCGCTGCACGATAATTATGCACTCTTTAGTGCTGATTAGACCGAGACCTACAGTTTAGTTTGGATTCTGAATCACTGACAAACATCAATGTCACCGCCAGGATTCGAACCTGAAGTCTGTGGTACCAGAGCGCTAGCCAACTGGCCATCAGGCTGCATGAATTAGCCATCATTGAAACATCAAACATTATTATGGAAGCAAAATTTATTATTACAGGAGAGTAAAAATTTAAATGCATAAAACGTACATTATTCAATGTTAATTTATTGAAAATAATGAAATTAGAACTTTTGTAAATATAGTATGTAATGTCCTATAATAGTATGCAATATCATTAATAGTATACAGTATTCCTACCTACATTATTTTATTATTTATTTATATTTTAGCGTCTGATTCGAGGCTCAGTGGCAACGTGTGCCGCTGGTGAGCATTAGCGTGGAGGTTCAGTCCGCTGGCGGCTTTGTTGTAGACACTGTTTCAAAAAACGAGGAAACTCGATAGCGTTTGGAATGTTCAGCATCTTGTTTCGTTAGATAGACTACCTATCGGGAGTTTTCTGAGTTTTCTCTCATGCGATAAACAAATGCCTGAGATCCCAAAAACGCTCTTCCCGAAGGCACTGGCCACCTTCTTCAGCGTCACGAAACCAAGTCAGACCTCTAGCTACGGGTTATCCATCACAACAGAAGCCTTTCCCTCCCTCCATCCACGAGTAGACAACACATGGGATGTCCGTCCCCCACAGCAGGACTCTGAGGATTAGTCACAACAGAAGAAGTTTGTTAAATTGTTTTTCGCAAAATATCGGAAATGCAGGATAAGATATATAAAAGTAAATCGTCTTATGAAATGTTGCAATCATGATCATAATCATTCGCGATGTGTGTAATGGCCAATGCTGACACAATATTTCAACGCTTGAGAATATACCGAACACAAATGAAAGAAATCTCAGCTAATGTTAAAAATAAGAACAGTTTTAATAATAATCCTATATTTTTATACTGATTCTATATTTTGATTTGTTGTGATTGGAACATGTTTCTTATTTGAAAAAAATAATTCAGAAGAGTTAATTTTTTATAAATTTCATTTAATGTAACTGATACATTAGTTTTTTTTCTTTCTAATGCAGCTGGCAAACACAGACAACTTGGTCTTGGATGCCTTAAGGCAAGTGCTGCACAAACGTACTCACTTTGCATTACGCAGGGGGCGCGTGTAACTTGAAGATAAGCCACGGACGCGGAGTAACAATGCCCCCGCAGCGCTGTATGATCCTATTAGGAGCGGGAACTACGGTTTAAAGTGGATTCCGAACCACTACAAACAACCATGGCACCGCCGGGACTCGAACCCGAAACCTGTAGTACCAAGCGCCAGAGCCCTAGCCACTCGGCCATTCAGGCCCCACTGTTACATTAGTTGATAACACAATAACTTTTTCAGTGCTTTTTCTATGATTAGTCTGGGGAATCGTAATTATTTTTCTACGGTATATTGCTGTTTCTGTCTAACAAATCAAGTCCGATCTTTGATTATAATCATGCAGCATGAGGATCTGCCATTTCAAGTGCTTTTTTCGTCTGATTATTGAATATGTTGAATGATGATTTATTGACTATGTGAATTACTGAATATTGATTTTGTAGAAGAAGAAGTGAATGCTAAATCAACTTTTATAAATTCATTATGCTAATCAATCGTTGCATAATAGTTAACAAATAACAATTGATACAATTTCTGTCTGCTCTTGTTTTATTTTATCGTAATCATGTAGTCAATTACAATTAATCGTACAGCACGAATTGTTGTACGACAGCACATTTTTTTTTAATCACGAATTTTACAGCAAAACAAAGTCATCATGTTATTTATTAATTGCTCAATAAGAACTGATAATTTACAACTAATTCATTATTTGTATAGCATCAGTTATTCTATCTTTTTATACTATTGCTCGTGCTATAAATTCAATATCAAACATTATGTTCATGTATAATATCTTTTATTGCTATTGTTTGCCACAATATTTTGTGTCTGTGTCTAATCCTTTGGTGTCCTGCAGCGCGGGATGGACATCTCATGAGTATTACTCATGGAAAAGAGGTAAAGACGCAGCTTCTGTTGTGATGGAGCACCTGTAGGTAGTAATCTGACTTGGCTCCGAGCCGCTGAAGAAGGAGGGCAGTGCCTTCGGCGGATGACTTTTAGAGGGAACTACCCCGCATTTGCTTATCGTATGGAAGAAAACCCGTAAAACTCCCAGTATGTAGTTTGATTGACAAGACAAGATGCTGAACATCCAAACGCCCTCGAGTCTCCTCGTGTTTTGAAACAGTATCTACAACATTGCCGCCTGCAGATTAAACCTCAGCCCTCAGGCTCACCAACGGTGCAAATTATCACTGAACCACGGTCGGAACCCAATATTTTGTTCTATTAATATTGATTACATTTTTTAGATTTTAATATATATAGAATATCCTTTAAGCTACTTTTTATTAGTGGTTATAAATTTGAACATACCAACTTAAAAACTTTGTTCAGACATTTATAATTAGTCCATTTATTAAAAGAGACACAACTAGATTGATGACGAATCGAATCTTTTCAGTACATTTAATTTAGTTATACCACTTTTAGTTTTTTCGACTTCATTATCTTCTAAGTATGTTGTTGACCCTTTCCGTGAAAAATTTATTCTTATTTTGAAGTGCTAGAATTCTAAATTATACACAAAGTGTTTTACTATGTCATTTTAATTTAATAATCACAAAGTTTACTATAGGAAACACTACTTAAAGTGTCCTCTTTAACACATTTATTTTCTCTGAAGATGACAAGAGAATGGATCATCTCTCTAATAAATCGGGTCAACTAAAAAACTTTTTTTTTCTTCACAAAAATCAAATAAAAAACTGCACTAACGTATTAGCATCATTATTAAATTGACAGCTGAAATATTAACTATAAAAATGAAATCTTTTCTATAGTTCCAATAGTTTTGCTTTTATTCAACTGCCAGTCATCTGGAGCTGTTTGCATCTTCGTCTTTATTTGGCTTGTACTTTTTTTAATGATAACTGTTGTTAGATTATGATAAGTTATTGTAACGAATATGCAGTCATTTATGTGTGCCGTTTTCTATCTACATTAAATTTAGCTGTGTAGTGTGCAGGTTGGGCAACCAGATTGTAACCGGGTGTGGTTGGTCTCATTCAATAGTCATTTTTGATGAACTGTCACACAATGAATATCATGAACTTATTTTTTTTGCATGAATCGATATATATACATATTATAGTGTGCAGGGTTGGGCAACCAGATTGTAATTTGGTGTGGTGGGTAGAGATACTTGATGGGTATGTTTGAGAATTTATAGCTTTATTTACATACGCACAAACAACCACACACATACAATTAGAGACAGACACTATTTAAACACATTTAAAGACAGATAATAATAGATTCATGGAAAGATTCCACTTCTTAGCCGAATACCCAATATTCCTCTACGCGCAGGGTGCACGAATATACTTCTTCTCCAGGTGAGTTTGGTTTGTCGCTCTACGGTCATTTTTCCGAACCACTCACAAACATCCATACCGCCGCCGGGATTCGAGCCGGAAGCCTATGGTACCAAAGGCCAGAGCGCTAGCCACTTGGCCACCAGGCCGTTCCTCTCCGGATGAGAGTTTGTAGGCCGACTAATGCGCTTAATATGTTTCCTCTCGGGATGAGAGATTATAAACTAAAAATTTCTCAGCGGGAGCGGAGTTGCCCTGTACTCCCTTTCAGGTGAGAGTGTCGAGGCCAACTGACCATTTCTCTAGAACGCCAAAGGGGGACACTCTTGTCAATGCATAGGTTTGTTTGTCGCTCTATAATCAGTCTTTAAACATTTTAGTATTAATTAGACCGAGGTCCTATAGTTTAACATGGATTCCAAAACACTCACAAACATCCATGCCATCGCTAGGATTCGAACCTAAAGCCTGTGGTACCAAAGGCCGCCCATTATATGGGAGGAAGCACGGTTCAGCAGTAAATAATTTTTCTGTTTTCTTTTTACTTTTTTCTTCCAAAATATTTTTTTAATTTATTTGCACGAATAAGAGCTTTTCTTTTATTTTTACTTTAAATTTTACAAGAAAATATATTAATAATTATTCCTCTTCATTAAGAAAGATTCTTAAATTTTTTTTTTTTTTTTTTTTTTTTTTTTAGTTCTTTATCTCTGTTCTAAATATGAAATGAAATGAATGAATAATAAAAAAAAAAAAAATGAAGAAAGTTTCCAAACATAAAGAAACCTTTCTAAGTTCTCCGCTTGAATTTTAATTTAACTTTTAATCCTGCTGTGTTATTTTTATCGTATCTATGAATGCGCGGAAGCTTATCTGAAAAAGAAGAACATGTTAATAGCACTTTTATTTTTATCATGTTTAAAACGAGGTTTTTAAAACGTGTTTTAGAATTAATTCACGTACAGACTTTTTGCTATTTTGAAACTGCAGTGGTTTATCTATTCAATCTGATTGGGAAGAGATATAGAAACAAGGTTTCCATGAAAAAAAATTTAAAATAAAACTTTTTTTAGCAATTTTGTTGTAGTATTTAATTCTTTGTTTATCGGTTAAATTGTTTTTGATTTAAACAGCTTTGTTATATTAGAGAGTTTTTGCATACCGTATTTTGGACGTCCGTTAGCTTTTTCTCCCTAGCGCGCATGCTCATAAGAAATTGCGCATGCGTATCTGTAATAATGTTTCCTATAAGCATGCGCGCTAGGGAGAAAAAGCTAACCGACGTCCAAAATACGGTATGCAAAAACTCTCTATTATTTGAAAATCAAGAATTAAAAATTTTATCTAGATTTACACAGTAAACAATTTTATTATTCTTTTTTTTTCCGAAAATTTCAGTACCGTTTTAAGAAAAAAAGGAAATAAAATTTTAAACTGTGCATTTACGTAATTAATTTCCCATAATTATTTAATAAGAATTATTTCCCCAGGACTTTTTTATGATTTCCCATACAGTAGCACAAAAATATGCATAAAGCAGTGGTTCTAACAAATTGTGGAAACGAATTATGTTGAGATAAGAATTAAATAATCTTTAAGTTAATGAGAAAATTGGCAAAAAATAATTTGAAAAAAAATTATTATATAATTATTATATATATATATATATATCTGACACTTAAGTTTTAAAAGTATGTTATTTCAATAATTTTATATGAAGTGAGTTTTTTTCGTTATTACCAAATGGTTAAAGTCAAATATTTTATTATAATTTACAGATGTACAGGTTGTAACTGGATGTGGTAGGGTTGAGATACTTGAGGCACAGATTGGAGAACTCGTAGCTTTATTTACACAAGCTCAAACGTCACCTACATACAATTTACAGACATAAAATAATTATACAGATAATTATAGTTTCGTGGAAGGACTCCACTTCTAAGCCGAAAATCCGATACTCGGCTATGCGCAGGATGCGCGAAATATACTTCGTCTCCGGGTGAGAATCTATAGGCCAACTACTACCCAAGGCTGAGCTAAATACATTTCCTTACGGGATGAGAATGCATAGACAGGATAGACTGTAGATAGACTAAACGTTCCTCAACGGAAGTGCATGGTTGCGCTGTACTTCCTCTTCTGTGAAAGTCTGGAGGCTGATTGACCCATTTCTCCTGAATGCCAACGGAGGGCGTTCATACCAGGTGTAGGAGGAAGCACGGTTAACTGCAGTTATTGATGTTTATCCTTTTTTTAAAAATATATTATTATAATAAAATATAAACAAAAAATTTTTTTATGATAAAAATTTAATGTTTAGGGGAAAAAAATTTTTTTTCTAAATATTTTTTCTTTAGTTATAAATTAATTAAAATTAAATTTTTATTAAACATTACTTCTTCAGGAAACTAAAAATGATGTATGAAAATGTAAACATTCTTCCAGTAAGAACGACACCCTACTCAAAGTTGAATGCCATTGATTGATTTTTATCCTTTTTTTTTTTAAACTATATATATATATATATATAAATATTTATAAATAGTTTATAAATATTTTATTACAATAACATTTTTATTATATAAATATTTTTATTATAATGATATATTTTTTTTATGAAAAAAAGTATAAAAATCAATCAAGGCAGTTCAACTTTTATTATTGTGTGGTGCATACTCGAACAATGTTTACATTTTCATACATCACTTTCAGTTTTATAAAGGCGTGATGTTAAATAAAAAATTAATTTTAATCAATTTATGATTAAAGTAAAAAATTAAAAAAAATATTAACATTAAATTTTTATTATAATAAATATCTTATAAATATCAATTATAATAAATGAATGATTTCAATGAATGAATAAATAAAAAATTTTCCAGTGTTCCAAATATTACACATTCATTTAGCTATATCATGTGATTGAGCGCATTCTCCCGTACATCATTTAACACCGGCAACCACTGTCACAGCATAAAAAGGGAGACTTGTTGTGTAAAAAAACGGTTTGTATGTCAGGGATATCTGCTGTTAATTTCGAACTTCTTTTTCACTTTTATATATGTAGGCCACACACACACACTGCACTTTGTGGTAAACAAAATTGGATCTTTTAACAATGGATTGAAATGCATGAAAACGGTTGTCGATGCGGCGTGAGAGATTTGTGGAACACACTTTGTTGGAAGGGTGAACGAAACGATTTCCATTACCATATTATTAGTGTTGAAAAAAATAAATGTTGAAAAACGTGTTTAATAAACCCCAAAAAAGTGAAGGTCATTTCTAGGGGAGGGACAAAAAAGTTCAAATAGAAGAATATATTTTCAGCGTCGTTGAAAATCACCTAAAAAAACGATGTCGGTTTTCGTGGAAATTCATGCATGTTCTGGTATTGGTTTCAGTGAGTTAATACAACTGAAAATTTAGTTGAAAATGAATCATTAGTATGATTTTGATGAAGAATGGCAATCTTAATGTCTGTATTGTGTTTAAAAGATTAAGTAGAAATTGCATATGATTTTAAAATGAAAAAAAAAAAAAAAAGAAGAATTTAGCCATTTTGTTAGAATACTTCACCGTTTTTTTTTACGGTACATTAAAGATTAGATTGAGAATTAAGTGTAAAAAAAAATCAATTATGTTCAAGTAGACTAGGTTTCAAGTTATATTAAAGTAGGGTTATTGGATATTCAGAATTGTTTCAGATACAGTGCGTTACAACAGCATGAAATTCAATTGAAAAAAAAATGAATCATTAATATGATTTTGGTAAAAAGAAAATGAATCATGATAATGATTATGGCAATCTTCATGTCTGTATTGTATTTAAAAGATTAAATGGAAATTGCTAATGATTTTAAAATGAAAAAAAAAAAAATTAGCCATTTTGTTAGAATATTTACCATTTTTTTTACGGTACATTAAAGATTAGATTGAGAATTAAGTCTAAAAAAAACTCAATTATGTACAGATAGACTAAGTTTCAAATTATATTAAAGTAGGGTTATTGGATATTCAGAATTGTTTCAGATACAGTGCGTTACATCAACATGAAATTCAATTGAAAAGAAAATGAATCATTAATATGATTTTGGTGAAAAGAAAATTAATCATTAATATGATTATGGCAATCTTCATGTCTGTATTGTATTTAAAAGATTAAATGGAAATTGCTAATGATTTTAAAATGAAAAAAAAAATTTAGCCATTTTGTTAGAATATTTACCATTTTTTTTACGGTACATTAAAGATAGATAACTAAGGTTTTTTTTTACACTTAAATATCAATCTAAAGTGTAAAAAAAAAACTTTAGTTATGTACAAATAGACTAGGTTTCCAATTATATGAAGGTCGGGTTATTGGATATTCAGAATTGTTTCAGATACAGTGCGTTACAACAGCATGAAATTCAATTGAAAAGAAAATTAATCATTAATATGATTTTGGAGAAATGAAAATGAATCATTATTATGATTATGGCAATCTTAATGTCTGTATTGTATTTAAAAGATTAAATGGAAATTGCTAATGATTTTAAAATGAAAAAAAAAAAAAAAAAAGAATTTAGCCATTTTGTTAGAATTAGAACTTTTTTTTACGGTACATTAAAGATTATTTTGAGAATTAAATAAAAAAAATCTCAACGTTGTACAAATAGAGTAGATTATAAATTACATGAAGGTAGGGCGATTGGATATCCAGAAGTGTTTCGGATAAATTGTTGTTGTTTCTTATCCCACTTGGTAGACATCTAGACCAAGTCCATGAACCCATATGTCTCATGGAAGGACGAAAAGGGCGAACAGCTTGTGTTGTGATGGAGCACCCATAGACGACTGACTTAACTCCGCGGCGTTGACTTTTTATGGGGTAGGGTTTTCAGCCCTATTCCCAACGATCTAAAGTCACATCAATCTGGACCTACGGCTTAAAGTTGATTCCGAACTTCTATAAATATCCATGCATCGCCGGCACTCGAACTCGAAACCTCTAGCTTAGAGCGCCTGTGCGCTAGTCACTCGGCCAACCAGGCCCTTCGGATAATTTTGTGTATATAATTAAATCCGACACTCCTCAGAATTTAAAAAAATGCAATTTATAGATAATTAGTTATATGAATTTAATAACTAACAATCCTTATTTTATAATTTAACAGTCCTTCTAAATGTCCCCACTATTGATAATAATATATTTTGTATTTATAAAGTTGAACTATAATTAGTGTAATTTTTTCTTCTCTGGTATTGATTTATATACGTTTTCAGGGAGTTAATATTAGAAATTCGGTTGAAAAGAAAATGAACCATTAAATTGATTGTGAAAAGAAAACGAATCATTATTATGATTATTTGGTAATCTTAATGTTTATATTGTATTTAAACGATTAAATGGAAATTGTAGCCAACTTTAAAAAAGAATTTAGCCACTTTGTTAGAATTAGAACTTTTCTACGGCACATTAAAGACTAGATTGAGAATTATGTCTAAAAACATCTCAATGCTGTATAAATAGTGTAGGTTATAAATTATATGAAGGTATGGTTATTGGATATACAAGATTGTTTCCGATAATTTTGTGTATGCAATTACATCTGACACTCCTCAGAATATAAAAAAAATGCAATTGTTAATTACTTAATTATATGAATTTAATTAAACTCGTTCAAAATATTCTCGCTGTCGATAATAATGCATTTTATTTTTATAACATTGAAGTATAATTTGAATCTTAATAATGATTCATTCGTACGGATGGATGAAACTAGATGTTTTTCAAATTTCAGATGATTATTCTATTAATATGTTTTCATAGAGTATTAATGATGATGCTGTTGTCGTATCCCCTGAAGAGTACAAGGGAATCAAATATCGTGGTGTTACCTAATAATATCGGCTGTGTTGATCGAAGTATAAAACCTCTTCCGAGGGAGGGTCCAGACAAGGCATGGCGGATGCAACAGCTGGAAAATCAAAGACGTGATGAGAAGTAAGCTCGACATCAGTGCAGTTGTCACATTTATGGTGTCTTTTAACGCCAAGAGCAGAAATTCTCATATTTTTGTGGTATTTCATCCTTAATCTTGTGTGTGTGTGAGGGGGGCTGGTGACCGAGTGGCTAGCGCTCTGGTGCTCGGTAACACTGGTTTCGGGTTCGAGTCTCGGGGGTGCCGTGGATGTCTGCAATGGTTCGGAATTTACTTTAAACCGTATGTCTCTGTCTAATATGCATGCTGGGCGAAGGGCTAACAACCCTAACTCGTAAAAAAGGAAAGCATCTATCGTCTTGAAATCTACCAGTAGGCAGACGGCCTTGGCCTACCAGTACCGGCGGTGCCCTGTATGTTTGTGAGTGGTTCTGAATCCACTTTCAACTGTAGGTCCCGGTCTGTTTAGCCTAACGTGTGCACAAGATGACCGTAGAGCGACAAACCAAATCAAACCTTAATCTTGTGGGAGTAGTAGCTGCTTTTCTGTTGGCATTTAGTTCTGTAATTTGGTGTTTAGTTTTGATCTTAGAAGGAATGACAAGTTTAGATTTTGGCAAGGCATTTTCATCTTCCAGAGAAGTAGGAATGGCAGTCTGATCCAGACTTCTGGCATAGTATTAATCATAATATTGTTGAAAGATTTTTTTTTTATTCGTAATACTTTCTTTTTTTCAAACCTACTTTTATATCCACACCATATATAAAATATTTTTCTACATTTGTTTATTATAAAAATTTAATAATTTTTATTTCATTTTTTTAACGTATCGAAATTAATTTTTGTATTATGCGGTTTTGTACCTAAAATATATTTAATTCATAGTCTTATAAAAAGAATTTGTTTTTAAAAAAAATTAAAATTGGTCATTATCAATTAGGTATTGTAGGAATGAGAACTTTAAATAGAAAATTAAATGATAAAGTTAAGAGAGGTCAGGTTTTTTTTTGTTCCTGTTTGGTAAAACGAGTTTAAAAAAACTTGTTCTAGGCATATTTGTTTTCCAAGAAAGCTTTTGAATGAGAGTTTCTAAATAATAAAGTTTCCTTTATTATTTTCATTTCTTTACTGCCCATGAAAATTATCCAAATCTCATAAACAACAAACTATTTTGTTAAGAACAACCTTTCCCTGAAAACTAGAAGCATAGTGTGAGCAAAAGTAATTTACAAGCGAGGTTTTGCCGTTTCTTTCCTTGGGTATATACCACAGGGGAAAAACAAAAACAAAAAACCTCTCCAATGAAAAGAGAATGTGAACGAGGTGAAGGGTTTAGAGGTTAACATTTCCATTAATTTTGTTATGAGGAAAATGATGTGGAAAAGATAAATGTTTATTTAAAACTTGGCGTAATTTGCATCACCTGGCGAATTTTGAACTTTAGTTAATAATGAGGTACGCCAACTCTTCCTCACTTTTGCAAATGGGGGACGAAATGGATCCAAGGGGTTCACGATGTTTATAGTGGTTGTTTATGGAGATAAATTTATTTAATTGCTCTATCGCAGACATTAAAACATGGTATGGGTGTTTCTTTTGCCAATCTTCTTTAACCTTCCCAGCCAAATTGGGTCAGTGAATAATTTCATGGTAGGTCGTGATTATTATAATTAGGAGTTTATTTTTGCCATCGTTTTACGTATTTTTTTACTAAATGTTCGTGCAAGATATGATATTTAAGGCTTCATTTGACTCCACTTTATTGATGCCAGAGTGTTATCTTCCTAAAATTGCCTCTCGTTTATTTGTCTGATGGGCTATTTATATTAAAATTCTAAAAAAAGCGAACTGTTTTAAAAAAGGTCAAACCTTGAAATGAAATTTGTTTTTAGAATCCGAAATACGATTAAATAAATTACGATAATTATGATTAATACGAAACTAAAGCATAATCATGATCTTTTATTTAGTGTGCTTCAAAATAGCAATGATAATGATAATCATCCTTCTAATGATGTTGCAAATTTAGAATTATTTTAAGAAAGTATTTTCGAAGTTTTCCCGAGTAAATTGAACACTATAATTTCTAATATTTTGACAAAACTACTGTTTTGTTTAGTAAATAGATATAAGAGTAGTAGATATTGTAACGTCTCGGTTTATACTAAACCTATAACGGCTTCAAAAAAAAGGGACACTTTCAGGATCATGGGGACACTTTAATTTTTATTTACTAACATTAAATATATAAAGAGAAGGCCATTTACATAACAAATGAAAATTAAAGATAATTTGATTCACAAGTGCAGTTCACTACTAGGGCGGAGATTTTCAGAGTTCTCGAGTCTAATTCATCATATCTGCGGCAGACCTTAATTATCATACGGTGTGATACACAAAATCACAAAAGGGTCCTTTTGAAAACAGGTGGAAACTCCTACTTTTTTAATCACTTCAGAGAAAAATAGAAAACAAAACTCTTTGTCAGAATTATCTTTCTTCCTCTCCTAAAACCTCCTATTAAGACAATCCGTCAAGAGGGGAAGGAAGGGGGGTCAGCTTCCCTTACTTCTCATGGAAGTAGACATTTTCTCAGCTCATGGTGTATCATCAATCAAGACGCATGGTGTACTCCATATTCCATCTGTAATTGTTTCTACATGTGAAAGTAGCACAGACAATCGCTTATTTCATGAGGCCTCATTATACATGATACTGAATGTCTGCTGTCTGATTTGAGTAACAGGTTGTTCTCATTATTACAAAACACTAATTGCATGTAATATAACTATACACGACACTACTTATCTGCAGTCAAATTTGAGTGATAGGTTGTTATTATGTACTCGCTAAAGAATATGCATTCCTCTTTCTTGAGAATGAAATGACGCAACTTTTCCTGTGGAAAAAAATGCGACAATATACAGGTTGAATAGGAAAGTCTAATATGAACAACAACTGTAATAATATTAATACACCCAAATGTCTATTGTTAAAAGCACAATATATTAGTGCTTGCATAAGAGTATTTATAGTTTGTAATTTTACATTTTTAATGATTAAAGTTTTATGGTTTTCGAATGTTTTTTAAAATGAAGTAATAAGTTAAAAAGTTGAACTCTCATAAAAAATATAGTATATAATTTTTTATTCATATCGTATTTAAAATTGCACGCCAAACAGTTAAAACTTTCTTAAAAGTTTATATTAATTTTTGACGAATTTTTATTTGACGGTGGAATACAGTTCTGGAAATGGTTTTTATTAAATAAATTATATTCAGTGATAATAAAAGGAAATCTGATTTATAAAATTTTCAAATAAAATAAGCTGTAATGCCGGATTAAATACTTTAAAGATGAATAATATTGTATTGATAAACAACAACTTTAAAGATGAATAATATTGAATTGATATTGATGAATAATATTGAATATAATATTGATTGAATAATTGATATTGAATTGAACTGCAAAGATGAATAATGTTGTATTCATAAATAACTTTAAAGAGGAATAATATTGTATTCATAAATAACTTTAAAGATGAATAATATCGTATTGATAAACAGCAACTTTAAAGGTGAATAATATTGTATTCATAAATAATTTTAAAGAGGAATAATATTGTATTCATAAATAACTTTAAAGATGAATAATATCGTATTGATAAACAGCAACTTTAAAGGTGAATAATATCGCATTGATAAACAGCAACTTTAAAGGTGAATAATATCGTATTGATAAACAGTAACTTTAAAGGTGAATAATATCGTATTGATAAACAACACCTGTAAAGATGAATAATATTGTACCAATAAACAACACATATAAAGATGAATAATATTGCATCAATAAACAACACCTGTACAGATGAATAATATTGTACCGATAAACAACTTTAAAGATGAATAATATCGTATTGATAAACAGCAACTTTAAAGCTGAATAATATCGTATTGATTCATAACATATTGTATTCATAATACATGCACTTAAGAAATGTACCAGTTATTTGTTTTGGAACATTTACTATTTCTCAATGAATATTCATTTTGAAAAGAGCCTGATCGCCGTGTGGCTAGCGCTCTGGCGCTCCGTACCACAAGTTTCGGGTTCTAGTCCCGGTTGTGCTATGGATGTTTGTAAGGGTTCGGAATTCACTTTAAACCGTAGGTCCCGGTCTAATAGGATCGTAGGGGTGCATTGTTACTCCGCTTTCGTGGCTTATCCTCAAGTTGCACGGCCCCTTGGGTAGTGCTAAGTGAGTAACGTCGGTGCAGCTTTTAGGGCATAAAAGATCACGTTCTAAGTATTTGCCAGCTGCATTAGAAAAAACAGCAACAGTCATTTTGAAAGCGTTTTTTTTTTTACAATATTTATTTTCAATTTTTTTAGTATTTTGCTTTAATTTAAAATAATTTAATTTAAACAAAGCGGGAAGAAACACAACGATTTCCGTACTCTAAATAACTTCTAATGTCATTAAAATTTAAATACCAATCAAAAGTTCATCAAAAAGTGACTGCTTGGAAAATAAATAATTAAGGAAGGAAAATGAATTTTAAACCATTAGTAGAAAACTTTTCAGCGCGGGTAATT
The DNA here is from genome assembly GCA_021605075.1 of Caerostris darwini. Lineage (NCBI taxonomy): Eukaryota > Metazoa > Arthropoda > Arachnida > Araneae > Araneidae > Caerostris > Caerostris darwini. Next base: position 178,705 of record BPLQ01001575.1, read on the forward strand.
ACTTCCGAAAAGGAAAATAACGACGACAAATACGATGAATCGTTTAATTCATAGACAACAACATACATTTGAAGACTTCAAACTCTCTGTTCATTCCGACAGATGTATGTAACGAATGTTTTATTATATCGGAACGACAGAATGCTTCAAGTGCGGTTTTTTTTTCCTTCTTGAAACCGTTGATATTCTCTATTCTTCAATTTTCTCCCTAAAAAAAACATGTAAAACAGAGAAAGGAAACTGCTGTCGTTGTCAGTTGAGGTCTCGCATGGTCGCACACATTCGCAACGGACACTCATAATGATTTGGAAAGACAGTTATGGTTTCCTCGTGTAACGTTCCTTCTAATTCCCTTTTTTCCCTCTATGGTTTTTGAAAAAAAAATATTTTTCCCTAAATTTTTCAACAATTTTGAATTAGATTATGCTTAAGTAATAACAATAACAACGACAATAAAGATTTTACGCGTGGATTTGTCGTTACTTGCAAATATTGCTAGCAAATTAAAGGTTGGAATTGTTTCAACTAGAGGAAAAAAATATATGACCATCATACGGCATGCCTTTTTTATTAGATGACTTTAAGTATCTTGGGGACTGATGGCCGAATGGCTAGCGTTCGGTGCCACAGGTATCGGGTTCAAATCCCAGCTTTGCCCATGGGTGTTGTAGTGGTTCGGAATCCACTTTAAACCGTAGGTCCCGGTCCTAATATGAGCGTTGCGGGGGCATTGTTACTCCGCGTCCGTGGCTTACCATCAAGTTACACGCGTCCCCTGGGTAATGCAAAGTGAGTAACGTCGGTGCAGCCCTTATGGCGAAGATCACGGTCTATTTGCCAGCTGCAAAAAAAAAAAAAAAAAAAAAAACTTAAATATCTTGATCGAGTTTAAAATTAAAATATCGGAAAGTGATTATTTATCATGGAGAATTCAACAATTTTTATTTCAGTATCAATCATACAAATTCCACTGGATTTGGATTTACCAAAATCGTTGCTTGTAAATATCGCTAGCAAATTAAAGATTGGAACTGTTTCAACCAGCGAAAAAAAGGATATATGACCACCGTATGGCATGAATTTTAATTAGATGACGATAATTATCTTGATAGAGTTTAAAATTAGTATATCAGTTAATAATTATTTATAATGGAGAAATCAAAATATTTTATTTCAGTATCAATCATACAAATTCTGGAGCCTGAATGGCCGAGTGGCTAGCGCTCGGTACCACAGGTTTCGGGTTCGAGTCCCGGCGGTGCAATGGATGTTTGTGGTGGTTCGGAATCCACTTTAAACTGTAGGTCTTGGTCTAATAGGATCGTAGAGCGTCGCGGGGGCATTGTTACTCCGCGTCCGTGGCTTATCTTCAAGTTACACGCGCCTCCTGGGTAATGCAAAGTGAGTAACGTCTGTGCAGCGCTTGCCTTAAGGCATCCAAGACAAGTGTCTAAGTGTTTGCCAGCTGCATTGGAACAAAAAAAATCATACAAATTCTACTGGATTCACTAAAATCGTTGCTTGCGAATATCGCTAACAAATTAAAGATAGGAACTGTTTCAACTAACGGAAAGCGGATATATGACCATCGTATGTCATGAATTTTAATTAGATGACGATAATTATCTTGGTAGAATTTAAAATTAGTATATCAGATAATGATTATTAGGGAGAAATCAAGACGTTTTATTTTAGTATCAATCATACAAATTCTACTGAATTTTGAAATAAGTTTTTTCATACTTATTTTTATAAATATATTTGTTTGAGATAAAACTTTAAATTATGATACAGTATTGTAATATTCTTTAATATTTGCACAAAAGTGGTGTAAATACGTAAACTGCCTTTACTTCGGATTCTTCATTTAATGAACTTTGACTGCATGGCAAGACATACAGTAAATTTAAATCGAAATGTAATTCTTTAGAAGTAATCATATTAAAAGAACGGAATAAATTTTTTAAGCATTATTTTACGCATATTTTGTTTATCTTCAGTTGTAACTGAAGCTTCCTTAACAGTTAAGTAAGCCTTTTAATATTCGTGATTCAATAAAGAAATTCTTGAAAGATTATTATTTTTTGTTAATGTATTTTGTTAATGTATATTATTAATGCATGTCACTTTTAAATTTTTATACTGCTTATATTATGCATCTTTATTGCTTTAAACGAAAATTTTTATTATACAATGTGTCAAAAGAAATTTATTTCTCAAAGAATATATAACTTTTAGAATTATAATGAATCCCATTATTTTAAATTGATTGTCTCTGATTCATTTTCACTCGTTTTATAGACATTTTCTAAATGCTTCTTCCTTAAGACTGATGAACGATAAAACTTGTGAATCTCTGTTACTTCCTATTAATTCTACATTCTCAAATTGTGATTCGAAGCCTTTTGATATGAAACACATCATTCTGAGTTCTTTCAACTACAATAAATAAAATTAATAGTGTTTCTGGATTTCGAAATAAAATTTAAAAAACCACTTATCTTTAAATCTTCGGAATCATTTTGAAAGTATTGAAATGCATTGTTATTTACAAAGAGGGTCAGGGCATTCGATTTACGAGCACTAGAAATTGTGAAGCGAATACGAATGAAAAATTAAAGAATCTTGAACATCGAATCAAGTGAAATTCGTTGCCAAACCAGTACACTTTCTAGGCGATATTCCCAATCTTCGATGGCTGGCCTCATAAAATCATGCCAAGCAGTCAATAAACGAAAAAACAAGGAAATGCAATAAATAAAAGATTCATGAAATCTAAAGTTATTGATGATTAAGGAAAAACGATTTACTATGTTATGCATTTATAAACATTTAACTTTTTTTAATTCTAAATCAATGTTTTATTATTTAAAATTGCACTTTTTTTTTTCATAGTTTTGTGTCGTAGGTCACATTCAAATGTTATTTATTTGTCATAAATGCATTTTCTTACTTTGATGTATTTTAAAACATAGGATATGTTTGAGAAAAAACGAAAAATATTGTCTCTATACAGTAAGCATCTTTAATTATTATTAAAATAAAAGAAAGTGTAAAAATTATACAATTTTTAGAATTGAATATTTCATTTAGGTCCAATTGAAAAGTGAATAAAAATATTTCTCATGATTTTGATTATTTTATTTAGGTCCCATTAAATGAAAAAATTTCTCATGATTTTTTTTTATTCCTATATCAAGTGATCCACTCTATTAAAATGTATAATAAACGATACGAAGAGATATAATCGTTAATTTTTTTTCTCTTTCTAATGCAGCTGGCAAACACAGACAGCTTGGTCTTGGATGCCTTAAGGCAAGTGCTGTACAGACGTACTCACTTTGCATTAACCAGGGGGCGCGTGTAGCTTGAAGATAAGCCACAGACGCGGAGTAACAATGCCCCCGCAACGCTCTACGATCCTATTAGACCGGGATCTACTTTTTAAAGTGGATTCCGAACCACTACAAACACCCATGGCACCGCCGGGACACGAACCCGAAACCTGTGGTACCGAGCTCCAGAGCACTAGCCACTCGGCCATTCAGGCCCCTAAAATCATTAAATAAAGAAAAGTATTTTGATCTACCAGATGACAGTGCTCCAACACAAAAGAAAGAAAAACATTACAATAACAAGTAGAAACTAAGGATAATTAAATATAAATTTATGTTCAGTCTTTAGTATATTAAACGTGTTCACAGAAAACTTATTCTTCTAAATTTATTCTTAAATAATTTCTTAACTGTGTTGTTATGAGCTTTATTTTTTATTTCTAATACTATTTGGGATGTTCAAATGGGATGTTATTTTGGTACTATTTTTTCCTTTCTTATTTATTACTTTGAAGGTGACTCGTAGTTACAGTGATCCTATAGTTCCCACATGGTATGAGGTTTCTAACTATTGATTTTACAGTTCAGTGATTCAAAAATTCTAACAAATGAATCCTTAATAATGATAATATGCTATTCTTAAATATATTTTAAAATTACAAATTATATATTGGGGCATTAGGGATAAGGTTCAATCAGCTGGTGGCATTATTGTAGACAATGTTTCAGAATGAGAAAATTCGGTGGCGTTTGTGGTGTTCAGCATCTTGCCTCGTTAGTCAAATTGCCTGGTGGGAGTTTTCCAGGTTTTCTCCCATGCGATATGGAAATGCAGAGTACTTCTAAAAGTCCTCTTGGAAGACACTTCCCTCCTTTTTCAGCTACTCGAAGCCAAGTCAGACTTCTACCTGCGGGCCTCTTTACCTCTATTCATGAGTAGACTACTCGGGGGAGAGGTCCATCCTGGTCCTACTCAGGATTAGTCACAACTACAAGTGTATATATATATATATAATCATTGGCGTAATAGCCTCATGGTAGGACAAGGTCGTCTACCTACTGGCAGATTTCGAGACAGGAGCTGTTTTCTTTTTACTGGGTAGGGTTGTCAATCCTACGCCCAACGCTCTACAGTAATATTAGACTTATACCTACAGTTTAAAATGGACTTCGAACCATTACAGACATCCAAGGCAACGCCGGGCCTCGAACCCGAAACCTATGGCACCGAGCGCTAGTTACTCGGCCCATAATAAATTAATAAATGTTATATATTAATTATTACATCACATCTTCTGGTTTGTATCTAACTGTAAACCATTACAATTAATATGATTACTGATTATAAATTGAGACAAAACTCTTGCAGGCAATTGATAATACAGCAAACAAAAGAAATTATCGCCTAGCTCAAAACCATGCCATATTTTTCGATTATTATTAATAAGATTAACTATTATAAGAATGCGAAGTATTGCAGGCCTACATGCAACAATATTAAAAAAAAAAAAAAAAAAAAAATTCCAGTCAAAATTACCATCTCAAAACAAAATTACCATCTAAAACGAGGCCACATCAAGCAGTGACTATTCATACAATAAGTTATTATAAAACCGTTAACTCTTGAAAGCCTTTTTTAAATAACGCGACATTCATTCTGGAGCAAAATTATCACTATGTCTAAAACTAGACAACATTAACCGATTACTGTTGGTACTATTACTAGTTTACAAGAATATGTACCCTTGCAAGCCTGCAACAAAAGGAAACAAGAATTCTTGTGCGAAATTATCACCTCAGAACTGGACCACTCCAGTTCAGAGCTATTCCCCTTCAAACAATGTGATGATGAAGGGTCACGGGTAGCCTTGGAATCCACCCCCGCATTCTTCCCAAGCCTCCGCTGACCCCTAACCCAGTTCGCCGGAGTCGTTGAACCCTTCCACCGAGCAACCTCGCCCCCGTTGGCGCACTGACCACAGGAGTCCGAGTGACCAAAATTAGTAACCCAGATACGGTCCCCCGTTCTTAAGCACTCTAATGGAAAAGCATGCGAAGGTGGATAATCATCATTTGGAACACACCATCAGATTTGATGGTAATCTTCTGCGGATTGGTTGGTACCTGCTGGTTTCTGGAGTGCCTGGTCCATGACATAGACATCTGCCATTGTGTGGTGGGGATTGTTTTCTTTGCTGGCTGCTGCACTACTTTCTTGGAACACAGAAGCGTGACTCTGGAAAGAGGTTTACTGGAGGATTTGCTGTTATGCTAAGAGATTGGTTCTTTTCAAAGAGTTATTTACCTTATAATGGATTTGGTTTAAAGTACTCTGGAATCGTCTCTTTTCTCAGCTGGAATCGGTTGTTATAAGTTGTTATAAGTTTTTGGAATTGCTACATAATAGTGTAAGGAATTATGATTTCGATTCATAAATGTTTCAGGTTAATAGTTTTTTTTGTTGAAAATGTGGGCAGTTTATATGTTAATGTCACGAGTGAAAGAAATCGAAATGCCTTCATCTTAAAATCATTTAAATTTTTTTTTATTTTAGCGTTTTGATATGTTATTATAAAAGTTGGAAATTGAAGAAAAAAAGTTGATTATTGTTATGGAGAAAAAGTTATATATCTTCAATATCACGTTGTTTTTCGAAACAATACAATTATTTCTTAATGGGTTTCTTATATATGTTAAAGTGTTTCTTATTTCCATACTTTGTATTTATACATAATATGGAAATCGTATTTATACATTATACATAATACGGAAATCGTATTTATACATCATACATAATATGGAAATCATATTTATACATAGTATGGAAATCGTATTTATACATTATATAATTTCCATACTTCGTATTTATATATAATATGAAAATCGTATTTATACATTATACATAACATGGAAATCGTATTACATTATACATAATATGGAAATCGTATTACATTATACATAATATGGAAATCGTATTTATTCATTATACATAATATGGAAATCGTATTTATACATTATACATAACATGGAAATCGTATTTATACATTATACATAACATGGAAATCGTATTTATACATTGTACAATTTCCGTATTTCGTATTTATTATGTAAGAAATTATGATTTTGATTCGTAAAAGTTTCAGGTTAATAGTTTTTTTGAGTAACAGTTTTATATGTTAATGTTACGAGTAAAAGAAATCGAAATGTGTGTGAAATATTTTTTTTGTGTTTTGATAAACAATTATAAAAGTTAGAAATTAAAAAAAAAAGTTGATTATTGTTATGGAGAAAAAGTTATACATATTCAGTATCACGTTGTTTTCCGAAACTAAAAGTTTCTTAATGAGTTTTTTATACAATTTTTATATTTAGTATTTATACAATTTATCTTTCCTTAATCTAATGCCGATATTTTTAAAGGTGTGATTATACAATAAATGACATTACATTTTTTAAAATTAAACGCGTTTAATATATAAACTAAATATTCTAGTTCTTTTTGTTTAAAGAATAATTTTCAAAAATTTAGACAGATACAAATTTATTATTTGAAAAATATGTTCATTTTTATTACTAAAATATATTTATTTCAATTCGGGTAAAAAAAAAAATGAAATGTTTTGAAATTACAATATTCTAAAGATAGCTATTTTATTATTTTATTCCTGTTCATATTATTTTCGTGTTGTAGACCGGAAGTTGTTACTTTCCTAAGTTAATTTTGTTTGTAATTACTTGGTAGAAAGATAGATTGATGTATTTTATCTATAAAAACTTCAACGAATAATAAAGAAATACTATTAATATAATCGAAATTAAGAGACAATCACAATAATTTGTTTTTAAATTACTGATGCAAAGATAAAAGCAACAAAGCATTCTAGATAAAAACGATAAGAAATTTAATGGACAGTTACAGTCGCGATTAGAATGAGAGGAAGAAGGTGGAAAAAATATTTTCTTTTAAAAGGTGTATTTTTTATTTTTAGGAGTTTCAATATTTCAGCGAATTAGTTTTTTTTTTTTTTTTTTTTTTTTTTTTTGCCGAATTTTAAGAGATACTTGTTTAATATTTAATTGATTTTTTTTTTTTTTTTATTTCGCAATTTTAATTTTTTATTTCAAATGTTTTGCGTGTTTATTTATGTTGAAGGATAATTTTAAATATTGAAGGATATATTTGATAATTGGATTTTTATATATTTTTTATATTTGATTTTAAAATTTCATTAATTTTTTATTGTGTGGTGTATTTTAAATTTAAATAATAATTTTTATTTATTTGATTAATTTTTTTTATATATTTGAAGGATATATTTAATTTAATATAGTAATTGCTGTTTTTATGTTAAATTTGATAAATAAGTAATACAATCATAATATTTAATTCTTTTGGCCAAAGCATTATTAAAAAAAAGTTTCGTATTTATCATTGAAAATTGGGAAAAAAATCTATTACAAATTTTTTTTAATGTTCTTTGTGTTTCTAATGACAATGTTAAAATTGCAAATAATGCAATTGTAATGCAGAAGTGATTATTAACGGGAAGTTATATTCAACATTAGATAATGGTAATTAAAATATTTTATATATTAAGTAAACGTTTAGTTTTTACTTAGACGATATTGTAAAGGTAAATATTCTTTCGGACTACATTTGAAGTGAAAAAAAAAAAAAAAAAAAAAAAAAGAAATACTTATAGTAGGCTTAAATATTTGTCATCAAAAATATATTATATTTTATGTTGTATTTTGTTTTTATTGTATTTTGTAAATTAATTACCTTATTTCTTTTGGAGTGGTGCTTTTTTTAAATCACACAGAAAATCATGAAGTTTTCATTAGTGGAATAAGAAATATCTAAAAAGTTTAAAATACACTGAAGTGACAAAAGTCATGGGATAGCAATATGCAAATTTTCAGATGGCAGTAGCATCGCGTAGAACAGGTATAAATGCGCAGTGCTTTCGCAGAGGTTTCATTTCTGTTCAAGTTATTCATGTGAAGAGGTTTTGACGTGATGATGTCCGCACGACGGGAATTAACAGATTTTGAACGCGGAATGTTAGTTGGAGCTAGACGCATGGGTCATGCCATTTCGGAAATCGTTAGGGAATTCAACATTCCCAGATCCACTGTGTCAAGAGTGTGCCGAGAGTATGAAATTTCAGGCATAACATCCCGCCATGGACAGCGCAGTGATCGACCGCCTGCACTTACGACCGAGACCGGCGACGTCTGCAAAGAGTCGTAAATTCTAACAGACAAGCAATACTGCGTCAAATAACCGCAGAAATCAATGTGGGACGTACAAGGGACTTGTCTGTTAGAACTGTGCGGAGAAATTTGGCTTTCTTGGGCTATTCCAGCAGAAGACCGACTCGAGTGCCTTTACTGACAGAACGACATCGCTTGCAGCGACTCTCGTGGGCACGTGAGCATATCGGTTGGTCCCTAGATGAAAGGAAAACCGTGGCCTGGTCCGATGAGTCACGATTTCAGTTGGTAAGAGCTGATGGTAGGGTTCGAGTGTGGCGCAGATCCCACGAAGCCATGGACCCAAACTGTCAGCAAGGCACTGTTCAAGCTGGTGGTGGCTCCGTAATGGTGTGGGCTGTTTTTTCATGGCATGGACTTGGTCCTCTGGTGCGACTGGACCGAAAATTGACTGGAAATGCTTATGTTCAGCTACTTGGAGATCACTTGCAGCCATTCATGGACTTCATGTACCCAAACAACGATGGGATTTTTATGGATGACAATGCGCCATGTCACCGGGCCACAACTGTTCGCGATTGGTTTGAAGAACATTCTGGACAATTCCAACGAATGATCTAGCCACCTAGATCGCCCTACATGAATCCCATCGAGCATTTATGGGACATCATCGAGAGGTCTGTTCGTGCCCAAAATCCTGCACCATCAACGCTTTCACAATTATGGACGTCTATCGAGACAGCATGGCTCAATATTCCTGCAGAAGACTTCCAACGACTTGTTGAGTCCATGCCACGTCGAGTTGCTGCACTTCGCCGGGCGAAAGGAGGGCCGACACGATATTAAGAGGTATCCCATGACTTTTGTCACTTCAGTATACATACAAATGAGTTACATAAGTAAAATACGTACAATACTTAAATGAATTACATAAGTCTTGTGTAATTACATATGTGTATGAATTCTTCTTCTTCAGAATCCTGGTTGAGGCATGAATGTTTATGAGTGGTTCGGAACCCACATTAAGCTGTAGATCCCGGTCTAATTGGCCCAAAGTGCGCAAAAAGGACTGTACTGCGACAAACTAAACCAAATATCTTCTTCATGATCTTTATTGACACAACAGCCCCATGGTGGACCAAGCAATCTGTTTGCTGGCAAATTTCGAGACTTGAGACAGGGTAGGGTTGTTAAGGTAGGGTTTGTTTACAGGGTAGGGTTGTTACTCCTACGCCCGAAGCTCTATAGTCCTATTAGACCGGGACCTACGGTTTAAAGTGGATACCGAACCAATACACACATCGTGCTACAGACAGCATTCGTACCCGAAATCTGTGGCACAGTACGCCAGAGCGCTAGATGTGTATGTCATAAGGAAATTTGTAATTTCATGGTGGGCTGCATGCTCAACAGGCTTGGGTCGCATTCTACCCTTCGCAGGTTAGACGAATCTGATTTAGACATTTCAGTTGTTGAAGAAACACAACACCGATGCAATAATTTCTTGAATTTGACTTCTTGCATCGATGAAATTGAATTTCTTAAATTACTTGAGTGAACTTATTTATAAAATATATTGCATGAATTCTGTAGCACAGAACAACACTAATTATAATAGAGAAGAATCTTTTTTTAATCCTGCTTTTACCATTCTGATTCATAAATGAAGTGCCGGACTCTTGGCTCTGTGGCAACATGCGCCGCTTGTGAGCATTAAGGCGTGGGTCAATCTACTGGGCTGGAAGGCTTTGTTGCAGACACTGTTTCAAAAAACGAGCAGACGCGATGGCGCTTGAGATGTTCAACATCTTGCCTCGAACTACTTGGTTGCAGTTTTCGTGGTTTTCCCCCCATACGATACGCAAATGCGAGGTAGTTCCCCCTCGAAGGCGCTGCCCTCATTCTTCAGCAACACGGAGCCAAGTCAGACTACTACTTGCGGGTGCTATATCACAACAGAATCTGTCCAGCCTTTTCCTTCCTCCATGAGACCACGCGGATTTTTGGACTTGATCTAGATGTTGCTATCTACCAAGTGCTATCTAACACTACATCCGCAACGCTTTACGATCATATTAGACCGGGACCTACGGTTTAAAGTGGATTCCGAACCACTACAAACATCCATGGCACCGCTGGGACTCGAACCCGAAACCTGCGGTACCGAGTGCTAGAGCGCTAGCCATTCAGCCATTCAAGCCCATGCTTCAAATTATATTAAAAAATATATTTCATTTCATCATCTGAAATAATTCTCTATATTGCTATGGCCCCGAATTGTCGCTCTACGGTCATAATTTTGCTCACTAGGGATAACTAAACCAGGTCCTACAGTTTATATATGGATTCCGAAGCATTAACAAACATCCACGAGTTTCCAAAAACAGCCTGTCGTACCAAAGGCCAAAGCGCTGGCTACTTGTTCATCATCCCGCTATGTTGCTATGGCAACCACATTAAAAACTGTTACGTGACTAAGTTATTGAAATTTGAAAATGTCTTTTTTTAGTGTGAGTACCTCTTTAAACTAGTGGATAGGTCCATAAAACAAAATCTTTGCTTAATAAATATAAATTCTACACGAGGAGTTATAAATAGACAAATAATTTTTTTTTCAGAAAATTAAAAAAAGGAACGAATAGAGTGACTTAAATAGACATTCATTTGTAAACCCGAATGCATTTCTGACGAATCGTGCAAAACTGTCCGATGTGTGGTAACATGAAACTAGAGCAGTAAGAGTTAAATTTCGCTCCATTTTTTGACCATAATCAACTCCGTTATCAAAGCATCTGGCGTAATCACATCCCTATCGTTTTGCATGAAAGCCCAACTATAATCACAGAAGTGAGGGGAAAAAAAAAAAAAAAAAAAAAAAAAAAAAAAAAAAAAAGAAACTTCGCTGGTGGTTTTGACTACAAATGAATGGTTCGTAATGATGCCGCTACTAACATAATTGATTTCCATATTTTTTTTTGACGCTATTATAACTTTTTTTTTAAAAGACTCATTCATATGCAGTGCGTATGAAATTACAGCTTTTAGTAGAAATAAATTAGATTTTGAAAAAAATTCCGTTTTTTTTGCACTTGTATCTTAATTTACGGTACTTCTCTAGAAATGAATAATTTTTTTTAGAGGTGGGAGGAGTAAACTCTAGTAAAAAAAAGTAAGTTAAATTTTAGTGGATATGAACTCAAGTAACTTTTTTTGTAATGCAGCTGGCAATACAGAGACAGTTATCTTTATGCCAAAAGTATGTGTTGCACCGCTGTTACTCATTCAACACTACCCAGGGGACACGTGTAGCTTGAAGATATGCTACAGACGCAAGTAACACTACCTACCGTTTAAAAGCGTTACGGTGTAAAAAGGATTCCGAACTACTACAAATATCTATAGCACCTCGGGGACTCGAACCCGAAATCTGTGGCACCGAGCGCTAACCACTCGACCATTTCAGTTTCGTTTAGCAAACTGAAATAAAAAAAGTCGATCAAGAAGAATAGGAAAATTGGTAAAATGCAAAAGATGTGATGGTCGAAAAAATGTAAATGGAATTGAAAAGCGTTATTTACCTACATATAACTGTTATGAATAATATCTAGATTTTTTAAAAAACTGTTATAAAAATTATATTTAAATAATTTTCTAGGAATTTCGGGGAATTTTATTTTCAATGTTTAAAAATAACAATATAGTGATTGAATAGAAATATTAGACACTTTTGTAGTGACTAGCATTTTTATTCAATCACTGATGAACACAACTGATGAAATTCATCTTGATTTTATGTTATATTTCATAATTTAAGTTAAATAAGTGCATAAAGTGAACAGAAATCAAAATAACCTGCTGAGAAATTGTGCACTTTTCGCACTTATTTAACTTAAATTATGAAATATGACATAAAATCAAGATGAATTTCATCAGTTTCTTCATTTTTCTAACTAAAATGCGCAAAATAAATCAATCTTAATTTAATTTCAGTATTTTTAATGTGGTGATGATATTTTTAAATGATTTTATTTCCTATATTATTAGAAGTATACCAAAAAATTAAAAAAATTGCACACTTATTAATTCAATTTTAATAATTTTGTATTAAATTTCAATTTTTATTAACTGATAGTTTAGTTTACATTTTTTAAACAAAGAAAAAAAGAATTAACATGAATTAGGAGCTCTTAAAAATAACTAAATATTTTTCGAAGAAGCTCACTAAATAAATTATTATGAGCATTGGCCTCATCTAATTTGCCACCGTTTTATGTACATTTCAGTTGTTTAACCAGATGCTCGTGTTTCATGTGTACGAAATGATTAAACATCATGAGTCATATATGATACATGACTGTGAATCTTATTTTTAATACAAAGAGCTTCATTCTTACTTTGAGAATATTTTATTTATTTAAAGTGTTAGTATTGGCGTAGTACATCCATGTATATGATCCCAATAGCATGATTTCTTTGGCTTAAAGTCATCTGTCTTTTCCCTTCTCTCATACAGCTAAAAATATTTTCCTATCTTTTTAATATACATCGAAATTTATTATTTTATTCAGACAGAAATGCCAAATAACAAAATATTGACTGAAATAAGTGTTTAATCATGTTTTTAATTGCAAACACAAACCAAATTATGAAGAAAATTGTTTTCGTTCTCATTTTAATTACTCATTAAATGCCTGTTTAACTAATCATACGAACTACTGTGGTTTAACAGATGAAACGTTTTGCATTCCCCATTTAAAAAACCTGTATTATTAAAAATATGTTCTCACCAGTTAACATTGCAATTCACTTTTAAATGTAAAACTTTTGTATAGAAATTTTTTATTAGCAATTAGTTGTTTGGCTCTTTATTGTTACCTAAATCTTCCTTCAGCCAAGGTATATTTGCTATTGTTTCTTATTCCACTTGGTAGACAGCAACATGTAGAGAGCCCGTGCTGTCTCAGGGAAGGAGAGAACGGGGGGCAGCTTCTGTCGTGATGGAGCACCCGTAGGTAGAAGTCTTACTGCGATTCGCTGAAGAAGGAGGGCAGTAGCCTTCCGGGAGAATTACCACGTATCGTATGGAAAAAACATGGAAAACTCCCACCAGGTAGTCTGTCTAGGAGACTGAACATCACAAATGCCATCGAGTCTTCTCGTTTTTTGAAATGGTATCTACAACAAAGTCGCCAGTGGATTGAACCTCCGACCTAATGCTCAGCAGCGGCGCGCGTTGTCACTGAGCCATGAGTCCTGCAATGGATATTTAATGGGGGAGATACATAAGGTACCAATAATCCGTATTAATAGGGACCATCACCGATTCGGATTACTGGAAACTCAAAGCGGACCTCAAATAACACCAAAAGCTTCAAGAAAAGTTTTTAACGAGAAAATTAAAGGAGGTATATAAAATTAAAAACAATTATATTCATATGAATGATATAAGGCATTATTGTTTATGGTCTTTTTACGTGTAAGCTCTCTTTCTTCAAAGGCATCCGGCAAGTATTTTCAAAGTGTTAAAGCAATTGGTTTTGGTAGCAAAAAATAACATCTAATATTGCCCTGCCATCTGCATGGCAAATATGCTGTTTTCTAATGCAGCTGGAAATACAGAGACAGTTAATCTTTATGCCTTTTACAAAGGTTGCACCGACGTTACTCATTTAGCCTTACCCAGGGTGCACGTATATCCTGAAGATATGCTACGGACGCGAGTAACTACACCTACAACGCTCTACGATCATATTAGACCGAGACCTACGGTTTAAAGTGGATTCCGAATCACTACAAACATCCATGGCACCACCGGGACTGCATGGCAAATATTTTTGTTGCAATAGTTGGATTTTCAATTTCATTTACTTCCATTATCTTAATTAACAAACACGTGATTTTTTTTCATCCATTTCTCTGCCCATAAATATATCACTTTATTTCTTTGATTCCTAAAATATAACGATGCATTTCGTTTGAAAAGTCCGCCTAGGCCACCATTCCAGAAAGCAAAATTAAATGAACCGAAATGGCAGACAAAGAAAAGCAAATAAATAAATAAAAAAAGCTCGACCGACCTGTAGAAAAGTTTTAAAAACGTGCAATGAGGAAAAGAATAAATAATATAAAGAATAAAAATAAACCCATGCATTTGAGGCTTTGTTGGATTTTCCAACAAAACTCGATTAGCTTGGGAGAAGAATGGTTCTTTATATTTTTTGATTCGTTCTCTGTCATAATTCATATAAATATTCGTGTTTTTCGGATTTGAAATCAGTTGGAAGTATGAGGGGTTTTTTTTGGAAATTTTAAACAAGAGGCTTATTTTATAAAAATACATTGCGGACACGCACAGGAGTATGGAAAATGGACTCTTTGTACTAAATACGGGAATTAGATAAACCTACTCATATATTATTATTATATATTAAAAAAAGAAGTGTTGAAATAAATAACTGAAAGACACCAATTGCATTAACTGAACACAATTAAAATGACGTATGAACTAAACCGCAATTGTTTATTTGGCTTCATGAGTTATATGACTTCTCAGTTTTCTGCTGCTGATTGTGAAATTGTTTTTGAAAGACCAGCGAAAGAATATCCGGTGCTATTGTTTTATGTAGCTATTACTGAAATTGCACCATCAGCTTGCTATGAATATCCAAACATGTATTATAAATTTATCCTAAACAGTCATATTTGATTATAAATAAGCTTTTACGAGAGCTCAACGACTTGTGAAGTAATACAAATTTTTTTTTGTATTACAGTGAGGTTATATTTTTATCGAAATTAATCCTGTAATTTTTTTTGTACAATGACCTGTTTACGTTTACAAGCGTAACGATCTCTCTTTAAGCTTTTACTAGCTTTTATAAAACATTATTTTAAAATTCCTTTTAAAATATAATGATTTATTGTTATACCATATTGTTGTTCTTCTTTTTCAGCGGCCTGATGGCCAATTGGCTATTGCTCTGGATATTAGTACCATAGGCCTCAGGTTCGAATCCTGAAGGTGGCATGAATGTTTGTTGGTGGTTCAGAATCCACGTTAAATTGTAGGTCCCGGTCTAATTAGCCTGAAGTACGTCCAAAATGACTATAGAACGGCAAACTAAACTAAGGCCGTTTACCTACTGGCAGATTTCGAGGCAGGAGATGGTTTTCTTTTTACTTGTAAGATTGTCAGCCCTATTCCCAACACTCTACAGTCATGTTAGACCCGCGTTTAAAATGGATCCCGAACCACTATAAACACTCATTGCACCGCCTGGACTCTAACCCGAAAACTGTGGTATTGAGTGCTAGAGTGCTAGTCACTCGGCCATCAGGTTCATTGTAATATATAATTAAATGAAGATATTACACCAAAAAGACAAACAATATTCTATTAAGAGACGTTTATGAAACATTCTATATATGTTGATGTGTTCTGTATATGCTCCGTTGATATATGGTTTATTCGAAAAGAATCTTTTGGCCGGAATTTTAAACATGGAATAACCAAAAGTGGAAAATTACCTGAAAAAAAAATATTTAAATTTTTTTCGAATTCTGTACATAATCGATGCATTTATTATGACAACGCATTTGCCTTATGGTTGTGAAAGGCTTAAAATGTCTCTGTTAATGTTTATTGTAATTGATTTATGTTTGATTGCAATTTTATTTTATAAAATTAAAAAAAAAAGGTAATTGATTGGCAATTTTGGCGATGTGTATTTTTTTAAAAAAATGTTTGCATATTTTTCCAAGTTATATATAATTATTTTAGTGTACCATTAACAGCAAAATTGCCTTCTTTTGCAGACGAAACTGAACCAGTGCCATAGCGAATCCTCCAGCCTACGGGAAGAAGTTCAACAGCTGCAGCTGATCAGAGATGACTTGCAGCAGTACGTGCGGAAGCTGGAACAGAAGAATGACGATTTCGAACGAGCCACCAGGTAATGTCTTTAGCCTTAAAGTCCTAGTTCCAACCCCTACTTTTTAAAAAACATATCAGCAGCAAAATTTGCTACAGGAATTCCGAAAATCTCGGCCACATAATAACGCTTTGTTTAGTAATATAAACAATCGCAGTGCTGTGCTAACACCAAAATGTCTTTACATAAAAGAAGTGATTCACATACTTTTGTTTTAAAATAGGAAAAATAATTTCAAGCCCATCATAATTTTTTTTTTTATTAAAAAAACCATAATACTTTTTTGATTTAGTTTATTCAATAGAAGTAATATGTAAAGTGGGGGCCTGTTGACCGAGTGACTAGCGCTCTAGCACTCGGTGCCACTGGTTCCGGGTTCGTGTCCGGCGGTGCATTGGATGTCTATAGTGGTTCGCAATCCACTTTAAACCGTAGGTCTCTGTCTAATATGACTGTTGGGCTGATCCCATAAAAAGAATGACATCTAATAGAGAGTTTTTGCATACTGTATTTTGGACGTTCGTTAGCTTTTTCTCCCTAGCGCGCATGCTCACAGGAAACATTATTACAAATACGCATGCGCAATTTCCTATGAGCATGCGCGCTAGGGAGAAAAAGCTAACGGACGTCCAAAATACGGTATGCAAAAACTCTCTAATATCTAGAAATCTGCAGGCAGACGGCCTTGGCATCGATCCTTGTTGCCACAAGTTTTCGAGTTCAAGTCCTAGCGGCTCCCTGAATGTTTGTAATGGTCCGGAATCCACTCTATTCCGTAGGTCTTAGTCTAATATGACTGTTAAACGTACGGCTGACAACTCTACCCCGTAAAAAGAAAGTCATCTCCTATCTCGAAATCTTCAGACAGACAGGCAGCCTTAGCCTTCCCGGAAGCTGTTGCACCAATGAAGAAGAATATGCAAAGAGCAAGTTTTTCATTTAAAGTTAGAAGATTATTGTTATTATTAGATGCAAATAATAAATATGTGCAAGGAAATATTACAATGACCAACAAATATGTAATTTCTTACTGTTTAAATATTTTAATGTCATTGGACTAACCTGTTATTTTTTTATATCATCTGGTATTAGTTAGTACGTTCGTTTTATAAACGTGGTTCAAAACAACTCCCCCAGAAAGACGTGCCGTAAAAAAGAAATTGGCGTGAGATATACAAATCAAACTTTATACTTTTTAGTTTTCATATAAAAACATATTTTAAGTACACATGTAAGTTGAACAGAATAAATAGATACATTATTACATTTTCTCTTTTTCATTGGCGCAACAGTCCCATGGTGGGCCAAGGTCATCTGCCTACTGGCAGATTTCGAGACAGGGGATGTTTTCTTTTTAAGGGGTAGGGTTGTTAGCCCAACAGTTATATTAGACAGGGGCCTACGGTTTATAGTGGACTTTGAACCACTGCAAACATCTATGACACCGCCGGAACTCGAACACGAAACATATGGTCACGAGCGTCAGTCACTCGACCATCAGGCCCTATTATTATGTAGAAAGATTTCAAAAGTTGATTAATTAACTCGATTGAGAAAAAATATTAAATCAGTATTTAATTATCCAAAAATTAGAAATTAAGTCCGAAATTATATTAATCTACAAATGAACTTTAATCTTAAATATCCATTCAAAAGTTTATTATTACTTTATTGTTTCTATTCAAAATGTAATGCATAATTATAGCAGATAATTCTTGTCACTATCTTTTAGAATTTCACAAGTACTTTTTCTAAACACGACAAATAATATTTACAACTCTTATCTACAAATAAACTGTATAGATCTTAGAAGTTATTATTCTATTCTAACTCTCATAATTATTTATCAAAAATTGAAACTTTTTATCAGTATCAGTATCCTTTGGTCAAACTTGACATAAAAACTTCCCAGGGGTTAAAAATTTCACAAACACCGCTTATTCAGAAAGTTGTCTAATAAATCAGTTCGCATACAAAGCGACCGTTTTTTCCGTGTCAAGTTATCAAGTTTAATGTCCCATTCAAATGTCAGGCGGAAGATATAATTATTTCTACTTGCTCGGGAAACTTGTTATTATCTCTTTTCGATTTCAAAATCTTAAATGCAAATTTTCTATTTAAGATGAATTACTTTCTTAATAGGTTCAATTTAGATATACTTTCAAATGATACCCTTTCACAGTACAATCACAATAATTTTTTTAAATCTAATAGTAAATATTTTTCTGAATAACTATTATAATTTTTCTATCCATTACTGCCACTATAACAGAAATATTACTCGTATAGATTATTATATGTATTATACGTGTTCTATTAGACTATTTTTTTTTCCTTTTTTTACAGGGCATCTTTAATGTCTTTGGAAGATTTTGAAACGAGGCTTAATCAAGTAAGTTTGTGTAGTAGAAATTTTTTACTTGATCAAATTTTTTATATTTTATTTATTTATATTATTATTTATTAAAATATTATATTTTTATCAGGTCTTTTTGTAATATGCATTTGATACGTAAATACGTAAATGCATAAATACATTAAAAAACTAAATTATCCTCGAAAATTATAGAGTTTTCACTTTCCTTTCAAACTACTTTTTCTTAAAAAATATTTTATTTAAAATTGTATAATTATTTTAAAATATAGCTGACATTAATGTCTTTATTTATATAACAAAAAAGAAATATAGTCGAGTATTATGGATTTTTCATTTTCCTTTCATAGTATTTTGCGAATTTTTTTTTTTTTTAAATTATATATTGTTATTATAAAATATAGGTATTAATGTCTTTATTTATATAATAAGAAAAAATATTCTCGAGAATTATAGGTTTTTCATTTTTCTTTCAGACTTTTTTAAAATTATATAATTATTTCAAAATATAGGTATTAATATCTTTATTTATATAATAAGAAGAAATATCCTCCATAATTATAAATTTTTCCTTTTCCTTTCATACTGAGTATTTTCCGTAATAATTACTTTTTTTTAAATTATATAATTATTTAAAAATATAGTTGGTATTAATATCTGCATTTTTATAACAAGAAGTAATCACATTTAATCACTATTTACAATAGAAAAAGAGGTAAATATTACATAACTTACTTATTATATCTTTCTTTGCCATTTAAAAAGTCACTGATGTAAGATATTAAAGGACTCTATGAAAATGCAAATAAAATAATTAAATTCTCCTATAAACATCAATTGTTTAATCTTCTTAAAATAAATTAATATTAATAATCTTCTTAGAATAAATTAATATTAATAATCTTCTTAAAATAAATTAATATTATTAATCTTCTTAAAATTATTCTCGAAAATTATAGATATTTCATACTATTTTTCGTAATAATTCCTTTTTTTAAAAATTATATAATTGTTGTAAAATATAGATGATATTAATGTCTTCATTTTTATAACAAGAAAAAACACACTTAATCAATATTTACAATAGAAAAAGAGGGAAATATTACATAACTTATTATTTTTTTAGTCGTTTAAAAAGTCATTTATATAAGATATTAAGGGACTCTATTAAAATGCAAATAAAAACATAATTCAATTCCTCTATAAACATCAATTGTTTGTTCTTGAATGATGTGCCCGACTAGTAGCTCAGTGGTTACGTGCGTCGCTGGTGAGCAGCATTAGAGCAAGAGTTCAATCCGCTGGGGGCTTTGTTGTACACACTGCTTCAAAAAACGAGGAAACACGATACCATCTGTGATGTTCAACATCTTACCTCGTGAGTCGATCTACCTGGTGGACTTTTTCCAAGTTTTCTCCCATACGATACCCAAATGGGGTGTCCCTAAAAGTCCTCCCGGAAGGCACTGCCCTTCTCTTACAGCGTTACGGAGCCAAATCAGACTTCTATCTACGGGTGCTCCATCACAACAGAATCTGCCCTCCCTTCCTTTCCCTCCTTCCATGAGAACACACGGGTTCTTGGACATGGTGCAGATGTTGCTGTCGACCAAGTGGGATGAGAAACAACAACAAAATAATGTTTTGTTCATTTGAAACAAAATCATTAAACAGATTTATAATAATTAAAAACAACAAAACTGCTGAAGTTTTCTATTTTATTATTTTTTCTCTTTATGCTTGTGTGATTTTTATTTATTTTTTTAATTTTATGTATCTATCAAGTCAAATATTACCGCAAAATTTTGAATGAATAAAAGAAAAACTTTATCAAATTAAAAACGTTTCATGGTTTAATGCTACAAAAATTCTCAACTGAAATAATTTTTAATTACATTTAAAAATGCACAACTCGGCTATTAACTTCGCTCCAAAGTATAACTAAAGTAAGATCAAAATGGTATATATTAAATTCATATTATTTTCAATATATAGAGATGATATTTTTTTTCAAGTTATCAGATAATAAAAATTTTTTTTTAGACAGTAATTCTATTATCTATATATAAAAACTTATCCTCCTAACGTATTTTTGACTCATTTCTTTCTCCGACAGGCAATCGAGAGGAACGCTTTTCTGGAGAACGAATTGGACGAAAAAGAGAACATGGCGATCCTAATACAAAGACTCAAGGACGAGGCTAGAGGTGAGTACAGAGTCCCGAATTAAGTTTTCACGCTTAAGGCAGCTTAAAATTTTATTATGTAAATCACATTTGCATAAAGTAAACCCTAAAACTCATAAAAAATGTTTTAATAATCTGTGTAATTTTTTTTATTATGTCAAATGTTTCATGTTCTACTAATGAATGGACAGCCAATCGAAGGGTATGGGGTAATGGTGTCTTCCTCAGGGACTTTCAAGGTTAATTGTCCCGCATTTGTGTGTTTTTCAGGAAGCCCCTTAGCCGAAAAAAAAAAAAAAAAAAAAAACTCTATCAGGCAATTGCAGTCTAGTCGTCAATTGGCTAGCGCTTTGGCCTTTGGTATCACAGGCTTCAAGTTCGAATCCTGGCGGGGTCATGGATGTTTGTGAGTAGTCGGAATCCACATTAAACTGTAAGTCCTGGGCTAATTAACCTAAAGTGTGCAAAAAAATGAAGCGACAAACCAAACTAATAATGATTAAAGAAATATTCATATATTATCTTATGCCTCATTCTATACTATGCATATGATGCAAATGTAATCATCATGCACATGATGATCACATTTAATAAGACCGGAAATCCTCAGATGGTGTGATTAGAAGGAAGCTGGCTCACTAAGTAACACATCATTTCTACATGATTCTAAATTAAAACAAAGGGGAGGCTCAGTTGCGATACAACTTGTTTTTAATTTAGAGATTTACAGCTTTTGAGTTTTTGTCTTTTAGTTTCCACTCAAATAAGGAATTCGTAGTTGCACTCGCACCCAACATTTATTATCCTTAGCGCAATTGCATGCAGCATTTTAACTCTCAATTCGTGGGAATCAATGAGTTGACTCATATTACGAACTTATTGTATAAATGACATGTCAGGTTTTCTTCACGTTCAAGGAAACGAAACATTTCTGTGTGATATGTGCTTATTACAATATTTATTCATTTTAATCTAGACCTTAAACAAGAGCTGTCTGTGAACGAAACCATCAGGAGCTCAGACATGCCCCAGACGCCTCCCAAGACGCCGGAAACCGTCAAAGAAACCAACAGATTCTTCAACGAAAACGGAACGCTGAACAGAGCGCGCCTTTCCAGTGAGTATCCTTGTTGAAGATACTGTTTCCAAGTAATCAGTCAGTTGAATTGATGTCTTTATAAGCAACTAATCCTCTTATTTACATAAATTGTTATTTATCAAAAGCAGTTTGTTGAATAAAAGATAAACTAAATGGTACATGTTCTCCACAAGAATTAAATAAACTCCAATATTTATTCGTTAAACAAATTATGTAAATGTTATTAATTGAAAATCTGCAATGCTTTAGATTTTAAATTTATTTATTGTTAAGTATTAGATGTGAATATATTTATCACATTTACATAAAGGGCTATTGACATTCCATTCCCATAAAAGGTTATCAAATGTTTGGAATTTATGATGGATATATATGAAAAACTCTGAACTGTTCATAAAGATAATTAATACATAGATAAATTCATAATATAACTTGTAAGTCTTGTATAATATCAAGAAATCAGATCAAATAGTTTTGCAAGGAATTCACTTAACTAAATATCCAAGACGCTAAGAGCCAGCATCTTTTTCAAATCTACCACAGAAATATATGTGTTTTATATATATATATTATGTATAATACACATATATTTCCATGGTAGATCACTTATATATAACATATATAATTATGTTGTTGTTTGTTGTTTCTTATCCCACTTGGCTGGCCAAGCCCACGAGCCCATATGGACTCATGATTGAAGGGGAAGGAAACAGCTTCTGTTGTGATGGAGCACCCGTAGGTAGAAGCCTGACTTTTGCTCCGTGACGCTCTTACAGTCATAGAAGGCCGGGACCTACGGCTTAAAGTGGATTCCGAACCACTACAAACATCCATGGCACCGCCGGGATTCGAACCCGAAACCTGTGGCACCGAGCGCCAGAGCGCTAGACACTCGGCCATTCAGGTCCATATATAATTATAATACGCATAAGTGTATTATAATTATTATGTGTAAATGACAAAAGTTTCAATTTCTTTTCAATACATTTTTCATAACATAGTTATTTCTTGTACATTTTTCTCATATATTGTTTTGCTGTAATTTGTACATTCATTATTATATTTTATATGATTCTGCATTTTTATCAATAATCTGCAGGAGTTATTAACAAATATTTATCGATTCAGTCAGATTAATAATATGTATTAATGTTTTATAAATATAGTTATTAAACACTATTGTAATATCCCATGTTATAATTAAAATTTATAGATACATTTTATATTACATGCTACTTTTATATTGAAAGTGTTTTATTATGAAACAGTCATATTAATTTAAAATGGCATTCGTTTCGTTTTAACAGGGAACGGCACCAATTTCATGTCCAATGCTTCCTCCATAGTGCCACATTCTGCATTAAACATTCTAGGAGATTTATTGAAAAAAGTTGGCGTGAGTATTATTTTTTTTTTAATATTTTCTGATCATACCTTAAGTAACTTTTTTTTTATTCGTTTATGCTATTATTTTAAACTGAGAATATTTTTTCCGGAAGTTTTTTTATTACACCACCATCTTTTTTTTTTTTTTTTTTTATGAGAAGCCAGTTTCGCACGGGTAATCCAAATATAAATTAGTAAACTATCTGTCATTCAAGAAAAATCTGCGATATTTACAAAAATTATAAATAATTTTGTTAAAAAATATTAAATGACAATCTATATAATTTTCAAAATTTTGTTTCATTAATCAAAGATTACCATCCTACCAAAATATGCGAGTTCCTTTTACGCAGAATTTTTAGATAAATATCTATCACATAAAAAGACGTTTACGTGTATTATAAAACTATCGGTTTCAGTTATAAAATATGGAAATGATTGACAAAATATTCTGGACTCTATTAAATTTGTGTAATTATTTCAAACAGAAAAGAACGTAAACGTGAAATTTTATATAAACATTTTTTAATATTATGTTCTTTTTCTTGGGCAGAGGTATTTTATACATCTAGTGTAAATTTTCATAGCATTTTATTTGTGGGAAAAAAGGAAATCGAATTAAAATGATCGTTTGACTATTCATGGAATCACTAAATATATCTTACCATACTTTCAAAATATGTTTTTTTTTCGACTGAACACTGTTAGAACAGTACTTTTTATATTAAAAATATTTCAGTGCAATTTCGTCGATTCGATTTTTTTTTTTTTTTTGCTATGTAAAAAAATAAAATATATTGTATATTTTGAAAAAAAAAAAAAAAAAAAAAAATACTGATATGATAAAAAAATCTAGCAGTTACTTTCATATGAAAAGCAGAAACTTGTTTAACATTCAATCTACTTGAAAAGTAATATAAATCAGTTGGGGAAAAAACTTATCTGTTGAATTTAATTAATGTAAATT
>BPLQ01001578.1:0-12376 GCA_021605075.1 Caerostris darwini
ATATATATGTATATCTATATATATATATACACATATATATACATACATATATATATATATATACACATATATATATACATATATATATATATATATATATATATATATATATATATATATACATATATATATACATATATATATATACATATTTTTATGGCAGTAATTTGCTTTGTAGTGTATGTCATGTTTCTAGAAGTGTCGATGAAGACAAGGTTATTAAAAAAAGAACCTAGATTAAGAAAGAATTTAGACGCCGAATATAGTATGAAGTGTGCTGATGATTTAAAGAAAAATCATCTGAAAAATACTGAAGTTAAATATGTGCTTAGTATTGTTATTAGTCATTTTTTTATTGTGTACTTGCGTTCGTTGATTATTTTATCTACCTCTACTGATTTTGTTTGTAATGTTAATATTTAAATTCACTTAATTCCTTATTATTCATTATCGATTTTTTCGAAAAAATTAATTCTTTTATTATACTTGTGCAGCATAAATTAAGGATCCATATTTTTCGTGGTTAATTAATGATAGCAATATTTTATTGTGTATGGATATTACTTTTGTAGCATTATTTAATTTATTAATATGTTTTTGTGATTAACTGGTGTTTGATTATAACTGGTTTAAATTTATTTTATTTGTATTGGGTTTATTAGGAAACTGGTATACACTTTTTAGATTTAATATTTGTATAATGCTTCTTCTAAGACAGAAGCATTAAACAAGTGATTAAGAAATGCTAAAAAATGCTTTTATTAAGAAAGAATTCAAAGGAAAATTCAAAAAAGATTAACAAAGCATTCGAAGAAAAGTTTAAAAAAATTAAAAATTCGAAGAAGAATTTTTAATAAAATTTAAGGAAGAATTCAAGAAAATTGAATTTTTTTTTTTTTTTTTTAAGAAAGAATCTGAACAATACTGCAAAACGAATTAATAAAGAATTCGAAGAAGAATTCAAAGGGTTATTATCCAAAGAATAATTTAAAAAGAAATAAGATAGAATTCGAAAAATTTGCTGAGCATCTAACAAAAATTGATTAACGTGTCGATCGATTGAGTTACCTTGAGAAAAGTTAATAAAAATGTCACGTGACGCATAGATCAATTGACATGATTTGGCAATGAGACTTCATCTAATTGATCCAGTAATTATTGTAAATAAAAGTGTACATATTCTATGAAACTTGGAACAGCAGCCATTTGTGGAACAAGTGCGGGGAAACAACATACAGTTCAAATATAAACAAGTAATATAAAAACAAATTTTGTAAAGTCAATTCCATCTTTTTTTTCACTCTATTGCAGAAAGTCCTTTATAAATAATTTTCATTCATTTTTTTAAAGTTTATCTGGCGCCATCTATTGATAGATATATGAAATTTAAATCTAAAAAAAACTAAAATTAATTAATTAAATTTAATTATTGAATTAATATTTGAAAAAACTGCATTAACATCAAGTGTCATCCACTACAAGTTTAAAAAAATGTATTTGAACTTGAGTGGATGAATAAGAAGTATTTTATTAAGGATTGAAAATTTGAACAAGGTATATATAGGGAGAGTGTGTGCTAATAGAAGGAATTGAAAAAAAAAGAGAACATTAAAACTAAGAAATATTGCACAAGAAATAAAAATTTAATTAAGAAACTCATAAACAAATAATAAATAAAAATTTAATCTTCTGTTCACTTTTGCTAACGCATCGATTACATTGTTTATATCAACTTCAATATTTCGCTGAATATTTTAAGAAAATTAAACGTGAAAAAATGGTGGTTCATTCAATAAATTTGATAGGTTTCAAGGCCGTCAGCCACTCCCTTGGGTGTGATTTTGTCTGTGTCTATATACATCTATATAACATTTATTATAATTATTGAATGGATTTTTTAAATTTTAGACAAATGAAATTCTTAATGTACATTCATTTTTCAGAGAAAATTTGTAGATTCGTTTTAAATCATATTACAAAACAATTATATCAGGAATGAGGCAATTTTTTTTTTTTCATTTAGCTGCAACGTTGGTTGCTAAGTGGGGGGGAGGGGGGAAAAAGGAACCCTATTGATTTAATTTTGCAAAAATGTATAGTTATAAATTGCATATTAATTAATTTTGCAAAAATGTTATTGTATCCTGTTTTTAATTACTTTAAAATACACTGACGAAAAAAAAAAAAAAAAAATCCCAACGCCAAGAAAAAAATTATTGTAGACTAATGAAATTCGAACAATGCATTTGTCTAGTTAACATGTTTAATTGATTAAATTTTAAAGATCACAGGATAATTTAAGATCAAGAAAATGCATTTCAAATGTAAAATGCTGTTACATTAATAAACGGTGTAACCTCCAGATTTTTTAATGTAAGCCTGCAAACGTGCATGCATTGTCTCATACAGGTGATGAATGCCATTTTGTGGTATGGAGTTCCATGCTTGTTGTACTTGTTTTGTCAATACTGGGACAGTCAGTGCTGGCTGTGGATGATACTGGAGTTGTCCAATGATATCAAATACGGGCTCAATTGGAGACAGATCTGGTGATCTCGTAGGCCAAGGTAACATATTGATACTCTGCAGAGCACGTTGCGTTACAACAGCGGTATGAGGGCAAGCGTTATGCTGTTGGAAAATTACCCCTTGAATGCTGTTCATGAATGGCAGAACTACAAGTTGAATTACCAGACTGACGTACAAATTTGCAGTCAATGTATTTGGTATAATCACGAGAGTGGTCCTGCTGTCATAGGAAATTGCGCCCCAGGTCATGATTCCACGTGTGGTTCAGTGTGTCTAGGCCAGCAGACAGTTTGGTTGCAGATGTTTCCCTGGCCTCCTGGCCAACACACGGCCATCACTGGCACCAAGGCAGAACCTGCTTTCATCCGAAAACACAATAGATCTCCACTCCGTCCCTTAATGAGTTCTGTCTTGACACCACTGGTATCGCAAACGGTAATGGCTTGGAGTCAGTGGAATGCACGCTGCAGGGCGACTGGCTCGGAGCTGTCCTTGAAGTAATCGATTTCTAACAGTCCGTTGTGTTCCTGTGGTACCAACTGCAGCTCGAATTTCTGCCGCAGACGCAGTACGATGCGCCATAGCTGTACGCCGAATACGGCGGTCTTCTCTCTCAGTTGTGCCACGTGGCCGTCCGGAACCCGGTCTTCTTGAGGCAGGACCATCCCTTTACCACTGCTCCACACAATCATGCCCAGTGAATACATTCCGGCCAAGTCTTTCTGCAATATCGCGGAAAGAAAATCCACCTTCTCGTAATGGCTTAACTCACCTATTATACGCCTTCGTTCAAAATAGGTGAGTTGTTGATAATGGCTTCTTCGTCTTCTTAAAGGCATTCTTGGTTAACATCAACTCAATACTCAATAACGTTCACTAATTTTACAGCACGGATTTAAAGAAAACCTGATTTGCATGTTCCGAGTGGTGCTGCTAGAGCTACACTTGTGCAAAAGCGCGAAAATTGAATCGATGTCATCTTTCAGATATATAAGCACGCCTACCAAATTTCGTTTATCTAATACAAGTGCTTCTTGGTGTTGGGATTTTTTTCCGTCAGTTTATAAACAGTAGAACAGAATATATCAGGAGACCATAATCTAGTGGTATTTTTTATTACTTATTAATGTTATTTTATCTTAAATGGTGCTTAACACAATTACATTTTATTTCTAAATTTCATTTTGATATATATTCATTGTAGTAAAATTTATTTTGTTATATATCATTCCAAGTTTCATTTGCAGTCACAGTAGCTTTGGCTAATACACGAAATATAAGTTCTGTGTAAGTCAGGCTTTCTTTCTGCTTTCTCAGTTTGATCATAAAAGGAGGATCCGAATTTCATGTGTCAAGCAGGAAATTTACTTCATCAGTTTTAAACTAGAAGAGTAATTAATATTCGTTCCATAATATAAGTTGAAGGGGGAGGAAGTATGTTTTTTTTTTTTTAATATGATCTGAAGTAATGTTGACGAAAGATCATTTTAAGATCGTCACTTCTTGTTTAAAATGATTGAATTTTTTTTGAAAGCTTGGAGTTTTTGAAATTAGTATTTAACTAACGTGTTTTGCGTGTTTTAATTTTCCTGAAATACAATGAACACTGGAGCTAGTTTGTTATGTGTGGTGCCGTATTATTGCCACATTTTAATGGAAAATCCAAGTTCAATTAGATTCTTTGGTCGAGAGATTTTCAGCACACTTTATGTAACACTTAGGGAGGCGGCAAACTTCTCTACTATGGTAGGAATCTTGGCATCTGAAACTCTGTGAGGTTCGTTATATTTAAGATATTTCTCAATCTAGATCTGCTTACATATCATTTAGATGTAATTAAAAAAGTTTTCTACATTTGAGGTATCTTCCAAATGAAAAGATACATAGCTTGTTTAGATCTATATATTAAAGATACATGGATAGAATTACTTTAAAAATGTTAACGTTTCTGTCCAATCAATCCTGGAACTAACAAAGTTGGGTTTTTGGATTTGTGTGGAAGCATGTGTGCTCTTAGCCTTTTTATAAGTGAAGATATAGACGATTCTAAGTTTTCATTTACATTTCATTATCATATTATCAAATTACTATTAATAATTGAATGTTTTTATTAACAAGAATTTAGTATGCTTTCGGTATATACAATAATGCGACATACATTGGTATTTGCATTATATTTGACAAAGTTTTCGCAAAAAGTACTGAAGGAAAAGTAAAATTAATTCTTTTGCTTTTTACACTTTTTTAGTACACGCATCTCACCAAATTTCGGTATTTGTAACATTCGGTGAAACTTAAAAGCAAATAGTTAAAATAAGTAGCTACTAGCTACTACACTCATGTCCATAAATTAAGGATAATGAAGTTCAGGCAAAGAAAGAGACAGAAGCAAAACAAATTTGACTTATTTGTAAAGTCTATTTATTAAACAAAGGTAAAAAACAAAAAAAAGATGCTATATGTTTGACATAATTAATAAAAATTGCGATTTTACTCCCTAGAGCAAATTTAAAAAAGAACCTATTTACAAAAAACAGTATAACATGGTTAGTATGATGGTTAATATGGAATATGTCTCCCGGACGATGCAATACAGGCCTTACAACGCCTAGGCATGCTCAGTATCAAATTATCAATCTGGTCTTGGGGAATATTACACCACTCATCAAGCAATGCCCTCTGAAATTCCGGTTGACAGGTGGGAGGGGGTTGACGGGCTGCAATTCGTCGGCCAAGCATATCCCACACATGCTCTATAGGATTCAAGTCCGGTGAGTATGCTAGCCAATCCATACGGATGATATCCTCCAATTGAAGGCATTCGTCTAGAACGCTTGCACGGTGAGGACGGGCGTTGTCATCCATAAACAGAAATTCAGCACCCATGGCACCCCGAAACAAACGTACATGTTGTTCCAGAATACATCCCGATAGATGTGGCCTGTCATCGTTACACTCTGAGCATGCAGGTCAGTTCTGGAACCAAGAATAATTCCTCCCCAAACGAGCCATCCTGCACCACCGTAACGGTGTCATTCAATGGTGTTCTCTTGGTGGTAACGGGTACCTGGCGCTCTCCATATGAAAGTCCGACGAGAATCAGACTTCAAACTAAACCTGGACTCGTCGGAAAACATCACACAAGACCACTGTTGCGGTGTCCACAATGCATGCTCTCTACTGCAGGTTAATCGCAGGCGACAATGAGTTGCGGTAAGTGGAACACATCTGACAGGCCTACGAGCATATAGACCAATGTGCCCTAAGCGTCTGTACACGGTCTGCCTTGAAACTGTCGTACCGGTAGCTGAAGAGAGCTGGTCTGGTGCTGTGCTCCGTCTGTTTCTTTTGGCAGTAACTGCTAAATACCGGTCCTCATTCGGTGTTGTAACTCGGGGGCGACTTGTGCTGTAACATCTACTCACATTACCATCATCTTGGAATCGTTGCCAAAGCCTGGAGATGACACTCTGGGCGATTCCAAGTTCCTCGGATACTTCCAGCTGGGTACGTCCACATTCCAGTCGTCCGATAATTCTACCACGTAAAAAATCACCCAAATGCTTCCTTTGTGCCATAACTATGCGGTTATTACACTGAAAGGCTTTTAAAGCGCTTGTGAACAATTTTACTTCTTTGCCACCATTCCTTATATACCCCTCTTTTACACTCTCGTCATTGTGACGTACTATCCGCGCCATCTGGTGGTTTTCTGTAATTTGCATATTCTTCTTCAAGATGTGTGTGATAATTCTACAGGTGAAATTTTTATTTTAGAGTTCAATTTCTGTGTGATTCTGAATTATCCTTAATTTATGGACATGAGTGTATATCTGCAAGCTTGACGTTCAACATAGGTACATTAACATTCACTGTCAGCCGCCCAAGAGTGGCTCCGTTGTTAGTGATTGTTTGATACTCACCAACGGAGGGGGCGCGTACAATAACACAGAAAGCTGATTTAATTCGACGGGACAGTCGCATATCTGAGGCTTCCAAGTTACCGATCCATACATTTGTTAAAGTGTTTGGAATATGCATAAACGAAAATCCTAATTTTTTGACAGGAAGCTGGTTAACTTTTGTTTGATCGCTGAAAGTTAGATAACTTTTGAAGCTAACTTTCGCTGGTTAATTATTGGGATCCAATAAATACCGATTATTTAAAATGAGAAAAAAATTAAATAAATATAAATATAATAATGGATACATTTAACTAAAAAAAAATTTTTATCTTCGGCGACGAGAAATTACTGTGATGAAGAGAATTTGATTTTTCACACACACACAAAAAAGTGCGCTGCATTCAATAAGAACGAAGCAAGAAAGGACGATATGTCTTTAAGGAATGACAGGCTGGACCAGTTGTCATAAAAATAAGGTTACCATAATAAACAAGCTACTGAGTATTTGACTAAGTTAAATTAGTTATCGCAGTTGATCGAACTGAATTTTGCGCCAAAATAGGGATTTGATGCAAAACGTGAACCCGAGTCACTATGGAAGAATCCCCAAAACAAACAGGAAGCTAACCCAGGAGAATCTCGGCGTAATAGTGCTATGATGTCAATGTAGCTAGATGAAAGACGTGAAATAATATTTTGATATTAGTTGTGCACAATATGCACCCACTTTGTTACTCCTTGGCCATAATGATAAGCGTCATGGCATTCTGGCGATAATAAAAAAAATTATCTTCTCTTTCCACATTCGATACACAAAGAGAAGTAAATCTGGACATAATTTAGTGTTATCGGGGGGGGAGGCTGATCGGAGGGGGGCCTAATGGCCGAGTAGCTAGTGCTCAGGCGCTCGGTACCACTGATTTCGGGTTCGAGTACCGGTGGTGCCATGCATGTTTGTAGTGGTTCGGAATCCATCTTAAACCGTAGGTCCCGGTCTAATATGATCGTAGAGCATTACGCGGGTTGCATATCTTCAAGCTACACATGCCCTCTGGGCTGTACTAAATGAGTATTAAAAGATTTAGTATGAGTAAAGAAAGATTTATAGGAGCATTACTCTGGTTCATCCAGTAAACATTTACATCCATGTAACCCACCATTACATCAATGAAATCTTTAACGATGATGACGTACACGCAGCAGAATGATTCCGTGTACTAGTAGTATGTATCCAACATTATTTAATCAGGGAAAAACGATTCTGGTTTGAACGTGAGTATCGGCAGAGTTTATAAGATCTGTGGCATTCTGGGCAAGAGTTAGAGATTTTTTTTTTTATCATTTCTAACGATACGTTTCTATGCTCTTGAAGTGTGGTGTTATTTCTATGCCCTCTAGCAGGCTTTCACAGAAAAGTTCACACTCGGCAGACATTTTAAGATGCTTTTGTTTTGCTGGTTCAACTTGAATGACATTCTGCCCTGCCTCGAAAAGTTTAACTGTTCCACCACATTCGTAAGTACTCAAATAATATCACACAGTTATTCTGCATTCAAAATTAGAGGAGGGGGGAATGAAAATTTGAAACAGTATCATTAAAAACTCCAATCATGATTTTAACTTTATTGCTTCAAATCTGTATTTATAAAAATGAATGCTTGCATATACGGTACTTCAATGTAACAATTCGGGTTCGAATTTTTTTTTTTTTTTTTTTTCATCCTTGAAGTTATAGTTTTTTAACCTGGTGTCTAGCAAAAAAATTTAAGAATAAATTGTAATTAGTTTCTCAATTAAATAAAATTTTTCAATTAAGGTTTTTGAGGTTTTTCGGTGCCATTCGTCCGTTTGGTAACATCCGGTGGCTTGATTTAGAATCTTTTTTTTAATTTAAAGTTAATTGTCAAAAAATTAAATTAAAGTTTATTTCAAAGACCCAATCTTTTAAGTTTGCGCGATTGCCATCTTTTTAAAAAAAATTTCAAATATTTATTCTATTATATAAACTTATTTATATTTTACTTTTCAAATTGCTTTTATTTATAAGTAATTATTCCCAATAATTTTTTATTTACAATTTGACGAACGATAAATTATTAATCGTTTAGTGTTTTGTATCTACGAGTGAAATTTCCACATGATTCCTTTTAACTTTTTGGCCATTTTTTTCCTAATAAAATTTACCAAAACTACATTGGCTTCTACAGGAAATATAAAAAAAATCTGTAAAGAGATATAAAAATGAATGGTACTTACGTTAACGGTACCTTGGTGACAGACTTGGCGGTTTTTAAGTGTCGCCAATCTAACAGCTACAGATTTTTAAGTGGCGCTAATATAACAGCTGCAGATTTGCTGAGTTTTGACACCATTTTGTAGTGCTACGAAAATGCGTATTTGGGATTTGCCAGAAACAGAACAAGATGCAATTTTATATTTTCAGGAGCGAAATATTTTACCAAAACAACGAAAATGTCCCAATTCCCATGACATGAAACTTTATTTTGGTGAACGTAAGTTTTGGAAATGCAATTTCAGTCAGTGTGTTTATCGTGTGGGACTTAGAAAAGACAACTGGTTTGATGGAAGCAGAATTCCATTTCGTACAGCTTTGAGATTCATATACTGCTGATGCGAGGAGTTGACGTCGATTAAATTTTGTGAAAAGCAACTTGATTTATAGAATAAAACTGTTATAGATTGGAACAATTACATGCGTGAATTATGTGTCTTGAATATGGAGAATAAACCAAAAAAGAAGGTAGGTGCACCAGATTGCATTGTGGAAATTGATGATTGTGGTCGAGTATTACCTGTTTCATATATATTTTATTATTTGGAACAAAAATTTTAAGTGTAGATTGGCGCCACTTAAAAATCGCCGAATCTGTACCTGCGGTTGGCGCGTGTGCTCTTTATTGGCGCAACTGTCGCCAAGGTACCGTTAATACGTAAGTACCAAATGAATTAACTTATAGATAGTGCCTAGTAATGGAGTTGACATAATTTATATATGAATAAGGAGGGAAAAAAAACATTATCCATCCAAGAAAATACAACGTACTTATTGGAAAGTCGATTCGGGATACTATATCACAATGTGAATCGAATGAATCTATTAGATTTTCCAAACAGGAATTACAGTAAAAAAATTCGATAAAAACCACTAAGCATTGGTAATTAACGATTTCCGTTAGTGGCAATTAATGGAAATCTCGTTAGTTGCCATTAACAAATCATAGTTCTTCTCCAACCTGCGAGCACAGGGCACTAAACAATTTTTTTTTTTATAATTTTTGATTGGAGATCTTCTATTTTGCGTAGTATTTAACGAATAACCTAATGACTGTAGAAGGACAATCAATATCTTCTCGGAGGATTTTTATAGATAACAGAACAGCATTTATATGTCATAAGAGAGAAAAACCCGGAAAATTCTCAATTGGCACCATGGTTCTTCGTTTCTGAAAACATTGACTGCAATACAAGTCAAGAGTGGATTTCAACCTTCACCCATACTAACATGCACGCTTTACTAATTGGGTACGAGTTGAAAACACGTATAAATTAATTCTAGATTAGGACTAAATCAGATATTAATACCATAAACAATTATGCTTATCAAATGAAGTATTTAAAGAAATTTTATGTTTGCTAAGTAGAATTATTATTATCTAATTTTTACTTATTGGTTTTCATAGAAATGGGATTTTCTTCTTTATGTATTTTTTCTTTAATCAGTATGCAGTTTTGCAAGTAAAGATTTTACATATATGAAATATAATTCATTTTCACTTATAATTGTGGAAAATCTTTATCATCCTTTATTTAAATATTTGATTTTCTGATTTTGATACTTTCTTAAATATGTGATAATAATTCATTTTTTTTTTTTTCCTGATTACTTTATCAAAAAATAACTGAGATCTTTTAAAATTTTGAATTTTAAATGCTAATTTTATGAAAATGTTATTTTCTTAGAATTATAATTTTTCTCCTTTATTGAATTAATATGCGATATATAGATTTGTTAATTTGAATTCTTGTTGTTCATTATATACTCATGTTTGTGAAAATTGCAACAATTAGAATTTAAAATCCGTACCGCATGCGTATGCTGAGCAGCGCCCTCTGAACGGCGGATGGATCCGAATAAATAGACGGCTGTAACGAGGCGTGTATGGTTATCGGTGATTATCTGCTAGTGGTAAACGTTAGCTCAATCGTTACTTATGCCTTTTCGACGAAAGAGAGCGAGATTTGAACAACTTACAGAGTTTGAACGGGGAGAATCATCGGCCTTCGTGAAGCTGAATTGTCTTAACGTTCAGTAGCCGCTCGTGTGCAGCTTAACAGCAGCACAGTGATGCGTCTTTGGAAGCAGTGGACGGACGAGTGTCGGACAACTCGGAAATCTGGGAGTGGACCCCAAAATGTGACGTCAGCTCGCGATGATAGACACCTGGTCCGCATGGCACTGATGCACAGTACAACTGCTCTAGACAATTGGCAGCACAGTGTTCAATAGCTACAGGTGTTTCATTGTGTGCTTCATCAATTCGTAGACGTCTGCTGCAGCGTGGACTGCGCGCAAGGACTCCTTTATACAGGATCCCTCTCACGCTAAGCCATCGCCACCTGCGGCTACAATGGGCCGCTCAGCATAGAGACTGACGTGCTGATTGGCGGCATGCCGTGTTTTCTGACGAATCCCGCTTTAGTTTGTGGTACCATGATGGCCGCATCCGTGTCAGACGCTATGCCGTTGAACGCCACCTTTCGGAGTGCATTATCGAACGCCACAGTGGACGAACACCCGGAGTTATGGTCTGGGGTGCCATAGCATATCATGGACGATCTCAATTGCTAAGAATTATGGACAATCGGAACAGCAACCGGTACATCAGTGAAGTTATACAACCCCAAGCTGTTCCTTTCCTTCAAAGCTTGCCAGGCGCTGTATTTCAACAGGACAATGCCCGCCCTCATAACGCTAGGTCTGTTCAATCCTTCTTTGCAACGCGGCAGGTACAGCTTCTTCCTTGGCCTGCGTATTCCCCGGATATGTCACCGATTGAACATGTGTGGGATTTCGTTGGTCGGCGTCTCGCTCGTGATCCTCGTTCTGTTGCTTCTGCAGACGAACTTTGGGTGCGCATACAAACAATATGGAATGCTCTTCCCCAGACAGACATTCAAAATTTATTTGACTCTATGCCACGTCGTGTAGCAGCACTTATTGCGGTGCGTGGTGGCTACACAAAATGCTGATTCCGATCTCTTGTTATTGTTTATTTGCTTTGAACATTTAATCATTTATTTGT
This sequence comes from Caerostris darwini, assembly GCA_021605075.1. Lineage (NCBI taxonomy): Eukaryota > Metazoa > Arthropoda > Arachnida > Araneae > Araneidae > Caerostris > Caerostris darwini. The sequence goes on from BPLQ01001578.1 coordinate 11,759, forward strand.
ACCACTACCACTCAACTTTGTATTAAATTTCATTCAGTTATGACGATTCCTTCAAGGTGTTGCAATTTTCATAAACATGAGTTCAGAAAATGTGGTCTTTTAGTTTGATTGTGTCTCTATTAATTTATATTTTGTCAAAGCATTCGAATTTAATAAGACTCGATTTATATTTGAGCCTATTGACAGCTCCTTTGAAGAATTAATCAGAATTTTAGTTACTTTCAACTTATACTAATCCCACTTAATTCAGACTTAGTCCCTATGCCTTTTTTACATATACATTGTCAGATTTTTACATTTACATTGTTAGATTGAGCTATTGCACGATGCAATATTTCCATGTTTTCCAATTTTTTCTTAAAAGAGAGTGGAGCTTTGAGCTCCCAAGCTGAATTGATTTAAAGAATTCGTTGCAGATAACAATAAGAAGAAAACATTTGCACGCAATAATATTAAACCCGACTCGTGGTATTGTGCCAATGATCAGGATGTCTTAGGTTCAAATATACTGGCGGTTAACGTTGTAACTATTGTTTCTAGAGTCAAGGAGACTCTATGGCAATTGCGCCTCGTGTCAATAGTTAGCGAGTTTTCCTGGTTTCTCTCTTATTTTACTCA
>BPLQ01001581.1:0-33487 GCA_021605075.1 Caerostris darwini
ATCTTATTGAAAGAAAATGAATATGAAAAAAAAAAACAATAATTTCAATTTAGGATGATGGAAGACTCAACTACTGAGTTTTGGAAAATTAGGCAAATGAGAGCCATACCCTGCTAGGTTATGCTATTAGATGAATACAAATCTAGAAAGAATTTATATATAAGAATTATAAACGCTTTTAAAGAAGGCCTGTTTTTAATAATTAACTACCTATCCAAATAATCTTTCATCTATGAAATATGAAGGGAGAATTTATTGGCGTTGGAATAAATCTGGCCATAATTTTCAAATGTATATTTATCTTCCCAGTATTACTCCACCATCTTAATTAAGTATTCTTGTTCTGCTTCATTTGCGCAACAGCCCCAAGGTGGAGCCAAAGGCCGTCTACCTACTGGCAGATTTCCGAGACGGGAGTTGCTTTTTCTGTTTAGGGGTAGGATTGTTAGCCAAAGTCAGCTCAATAATTACATTAGACCGAGACAGGGAGACGTTTTCTTTTTACAGGGATGCACTGTCAAAACCCCAAAGCTGTATTGTAATTCTGCGGCTTATTAGACTGGGACTTACGGTTTCAAATGGATCTCGAAACTATGACAAAACATTCATAGGCAACCAACGCGTGACACAAACCCGAAACTCCCGCAGCGCACACCTGAGCACCAGAACGCCAGTCATTCGGTCATTACGCCCTGATTAAGCATTCACCACATTGACTTCCAAGACCACATCTGACGGCTTGCAGTGACAGTCTGAGTAAATCGCAGCAATGGGTTTGCATAAACTGAAATGGGATTCCGGCAAAACCAGTCTCTTTTTCAGGTGGTAACCAAACATGAATCAGATTCTGTTAATTTCCTGATATAATCAGGACATACGTATAAAAACCTAACTGAAGTAGTTTGCCACGCACAATATAAGAACAAGCTCACACGACCAATTGTGTAGGGTGACTCCTTATATTTTCCGAACCGAAAAATACCGCAAAATATACTAGTTGTATACTAACAGGGAAAGCACGAGCAAATGAGGCTGTGACCGTGATTGTTAAATACCAGAAATGCTTTGCCTCAGCGCCGCGGTATGCGGCGGTTTTCACCCAGTAGAGTAACAGCGCAGGCGGCGGTGATGATCCCAGCAGAGTGGCGACTTTCCGGAGCTGTGGATCAGGCGCAGGGAAACCGCGCGCTGGTGGCCCGCTTCTTCCAGAGATGGAGCGGAACCGACCGAAGTAAAGCTAGGCATAGATGGCAGAAATCTCAATTTCGTGTGGTCATACCACGACAAATAGTGATGCACTCGGGTAAATCTAACTCTGTTACAAAAACCGCCCTAGTGTTTGACAGACTCAAATCAATGCTCCAGGATTTGTAAACAATAACATAAGTAATAAAGGGGAATATTATATGACCTGCTTGCGCTTATATGCTCAAAAATTCCACTTTGGATACAAAAGACAATATTTTGACCACTTCATCACTGATAAAAAAATTGTGAAGTTTTTTTAATCCATCGTATGTACGCGTGTGTGCTTTTTCTTTGTATGCCATACTAAAGATAATCGAGACATCTTTTTCTATATTTTCCATTAAATCTACTTATTTTTCAAAGAATTGTGTACTAGCATGAACTGAGCGCATATTCTGCAGCAGGATAGCTAGCACAATCAAATAACTAGATTACGAGTGCAACCTATTTATACGATATATTCTTAACTTTTGTTTTACAAACGTCGATAATTATCCAAATGAGCACATACACACTTTTCAATCACAACTTCTGATTCTTGGAGCTAGATTTAATTATCTATTCTAGACACCATATCTTACTGTTAGTAATCAAATGAGCTCATATTAAAATTATAGTATAATGGCTGGGACGTGTTTCTGGAAAAATAAAAATGCCACCTCATATTTTTAAGGACAAATGTATTTATACTTAATTAAGAGAAATAAATATTAGTACTTGCATTAAGAAAAATAAGTTAAAATACATTTCTAATGAAAACAGCAACATACCCCATGCGATGCAGTGGTACAATTTAAAAGGAGCGTCTTTCTTGAAAATGTGCACTGTGACTCTGCTGTACAATAGCAGGCCTTCCACAAACATCCAGTTGATACTCGACAAAGAGGAGTACATTTGCAAAGTGAGGACACCTTTGCATAATCATTCCTAAGAAGAAGAAAAAAACAATGTTTTGTTAAATATAAACTATCACAAATAATTGGATAATAGCACATGTTTAATTGATCAACAACTTCAAATATTTTATACTGCTAAAAAACTAACTCATAAATAAATTATTGATTTTAAATCATTTTTTAACTATTTGCGTTTTGAATTGTTGATTGGATTTGATTTAACACAAAATATACTTTTGTTTGTACCACGAAAATACATTATCGTACAGCAAGAATGCAATATATTGTCAATGTGGCAACAAATGCTGAAGTTTTAGCATTTTAGAAGCAACCTGGACAAGATTAAAAAGAAATTTAATGAAAATTTTTAATATTCTACGCATAAAAGCTTCGAAGTTTGTGTCGAAACGAGTTTGTGTGAATTCTTTTTTTACGAATATAAATGTTGAATAATCTAATTTAATGTGAATGGTAATGTAAAGAATTTGGTGGAAATAGTATATGTGGTAATATTAGCAAGAAATACATATATCACTAGTTTTGATTATTTATTTGAATTTATAGAAAATTCATTTTGAAAGTTATTTATTTATATTTATTTATAGAAAATATTATTTATTTATATTTATTTATAAAAAATTTATTTTGAAAATTATTTATTGATAGAAAATATTTATTTATATTTATTTATTAAAAATGTTATTTTGAAAATTATTTATTTATAGAAAATATTATTTATTAATATTTATTTATAGAAAATTAATTTTGTTTTGAATTTCTAGAAACCTTATTTTTGCAACAATTTTTTTTAGTCGATCTAAAAAAAAAAAAAATTTATTCAGAATAGTATGCGTGTGTGTATATACGCGTATATGCAAAATCAGGCATAACCTTATAAGTGAAATAATTTTAGATACAAGATATCAAAGTACCTAATTATTAAATATTTTGTTATTTGGATATTTTAATTATATGTCAGTCAAGTTTGTTAAAAACGCTCAGAATGCTTTCTCGTTTGTGAAGGCAGTGAATACAACGCACGAGCCAACCTCCACTAAAGAGTGCCTACGTATGTTACACTGAGCACGAGGCAGATCACGTCCTTAACTTAGCAATAAAAGTTTGTAGCAATATTATTTATTAATAAGTATTACATATTATTATTATTTTATTTATCATATTATTTATTATAATAAATTATTTTATTTACCGTATGCTTGTAGGATGAATCCGTCAAGACAGGTGAGGATGATACGATGAGTAATATCAAGTTGAGTAGGAGTGCAATTGAAAAGTTCCGGTGGACCTGCAGACGACTACATTTCAGACTTCTATTTATAAGAAAAAATTTATTTCGTCAAAACTAGTACAGTTAGAAAATTAACATGTCTGCAGTTATAATCTTAAAAGCATTATCAAAAATAATAAGACTTAAAATTTTGTATTTACATAATAAATGAATTTCATTTGAAAGTATAAATTGCATATGTAAGAAATTTTACCATATTAAATAAACAAGTAAGTAACAAAGCCTACAATTAATTTCACTCTATATTGAACAAATTTAATAATTTTTTTCTTAAATAACTTCATTTTTCATAATAAGGTTTTCGTTATAGAAATAAACAACTTATGGTTTAAATAAAATTAAAAAACGAATAGCTTAAGTATATGAATTTTTAAATTCAACATCATATTTAATTTGTAATTATAATAATGAACATTTTGCAATTCAAATATCATGAAAATAATTATGTACTTTAAAAAAACACTTTGTTTATTGACTCCAAATTAATTATATCTTTTATCAATACTATTTACACATTTACATTTAAGTTACATAAATAAGTTCTTTCTAATGTGACATATATTTATTAAATAAATATTAATTATAAAACGTTTACAAAAGTTAATAACCAAAAATAACTGGATATTATTTGAAGTAGATGGTTTCTAAGTTATAATTATTTTATTATATATAATAAAGCATTAAACAGTTTTATATAGTTTATACATTTATGAAAATGTTTACATTTTTTATTTTAATTTTTTAAATAAAACCCTTTTTAACCTTTATTAAAACCTTTAAATTATTTATTTATTTTAACTTTTAAATTTTTTTTCTTAGACCTTTAAAACCTTTTTTAGTTTTTTAGCTCTTTTATTTTTTAAATTTAACCTTAAATTTTTTTATTAATCTTTTAACCTTTAATTAATCTTTTTTTAAATTAACTTTTACATTTATTAAAACCTTTAAACCTAAGCCTTTTAAAAACTTTTAAACATTTAACCTTTAAATTAGTTTAAATTATTAATTGAACCTCTTTTTACCTTTTATTAAAGCTTTATGTTAGCCTTTTTATGCGAACCTTTAAAACCTTTTTTACAATTTTAAACCCTTAAACATTTAATTAATTTATTTACCCTTTTTTTTTTTATTTTATTTTTTTTTTTAACCTTTTTTTAACATTTTTTGTTAATACTTTTTATTTACCTTAAAACTTTTTTATACACCTTTAAATACACTTTTTAACCTTTAAACCTTTTTTAAACTTTTTTATGTAAACCTTTAATTTATTAACCAAAATAAATAACTAAAAGTATCATATAAATTTTTAATAGAAATATTAAGTAGTAAGAGAAATTTTAGAATAATACAGTTTAAAATTTATTTTACTTCATAACATTTATCATTTTTATATTTTATTTTTATTATTTATTTTATCCCATCAAAAATTTAAAATAAAAAATTATTAGCTTAACCTAATATTTTAATCACCGTATTTAAATATTTTCATTCAATAAAAGATCCTTTTAGAAATAAATTTAAATTCACTGTAAGAGATAAAGTGATATTATTATTTGCTTTAATATTATTTTAGCATGTGCTTCTCTTAATAAAGTTAACTAAAACATTATAGCAATTTAATTATAATAACAATAGCAAAGCACTGTGTATTTTATACTTATGAAATGATTTTGCGGTATTATTATGGAGCACTTTTAATGTCATTAAATTTATATCATAATAACGATACTTTTCTTTATTCATAATTTGAAAAATTTTATTTTTTTAATTTTTTTAAACTAAGAACTGAGATTTCTTAGCTACAAATAAAAAAATTTAGATAAAATATGTTATATCTAGGAAGTATGAATATACATAAAACTATCAAGAGAAAGTCTCACCTTTTCAATTTCAAAATATTCGATAACGATTAATAGAGAGTTTTTGCATAACGTTTTTTTATGGTCCGATATTTTTCTCCTCCTAGCGCACATGCTCATAGGAAACATTGTACCTACTGAAGGAGTCAGATGCGAAGTATTAGTCTGAATGAAATCTCAATTTGACATGTGGGGGAAGGGGGTTTAATTTAAAAAATGACAATAATTTTTCTTGATTTTTTACTAATAATCACATGAAAAAATTATAAATTCAGTGATTAGGGAAAAATTCAGTTATTAGAGAGTTTTTGCATACTGTATATTGGACGTTCGTTAGCTTTTTCTCCCTAGCGCGCATGCTCATAGGAAATTGCGCATGCGTATCTGGAAGAAAAATATGCGCGACGAAGAAAAATATCGGACGATAAAAAAAACTATGCACAAACTCTCTAACATTTATCATATAACAAACTGTAAGCACTAACTTCTTCTGAATCATTATTTATTAATTTACTCTTTTTTTTTTCAATGTAAAAGAAATGTTAAGCCATAATTAAACATTTAAAACCAATAAATAACATATTAAAATAACACAGTTTAAAACAATTTAGCGTTTAAATTTAAAAATAATTCTGGAAAAAAAAACAATAAACGCAAGCGATCTCAGTAGTTGAAATCATTATTATCAGTAAACCACTGAAGGAGTCAGATGCGAAGTATTAGTCTGAATGAAATCTCAATTTGACATGTGGGGAAGGGGGTTTACGGGTTTAATTTAAAAAATGACAATAACTTTTCTTGATTTTTTACTAATAATCACAAGAAAAAAGTATAAATTCAGTGATTAGGGAAAAATTCAGTTATTATATATTAGGACTCAGTGTTATAGTCTTCATATTACAAGAAATAAGACACATTAATCTCTGTATGTGAAATCGAAATGAGTTTTGTCAAAGGCGACAAATATAAAATTAAATAATGAGGAAAGATTGAACAGTTTTATTTTTTTAGTTTTTAGTTTTATTTTTATTTTTATTATATTTCTATTTTTTATTTCTTTATTTTATTTTGTTTTATTTTTTCACAGTTATGATAATATGAATAAGGCCTGGGAGCAATTCCAGCAATAACAGAGAAATAACACCTCAGATTTTCAAAATGAGGAAATTGAATTCCATTCATCACTTGATGAAGAGTCACACATTTTAACAAGGGGGAAAAAACATCGAAGGGAAAACTATTTTGAAAGTATAATAGTAAAATCTATTTTGATCGTATAATAACTTACCAACAACTGAAAACTTTTCATAAACTTGTAAGAAGCACAGACATATTAATCTCTTGCTTTCTATACAGAGAGATTTCACGAATTTTATTATTATATATGATTAAATAACAATAGTTTTAATTCGTTTTATATTAATAAGAAATCAACATATTTTTGGAAAAATAAATAAATGACGTTGAACATAATTTGAAAAATTTAAACATGCTTCCTCCTCCGTATTGGAAGAGATCCCCCTATGGTCAGTAGGCCTTCGAGACTCTCACCCAAGAGGAAGTACAGCTCAACCCCGCGCTTCTGTTGAGAAAAGTTTAATATATTTTGGGCCTGATGGCCAAGTGTTTAGCGTTCGATACCACAGGATTCGCGTTCGAGTTCCAGCCGTGCCATGGATGTTTGTAGTGGTTCGGAATTCACTTTAAGCCGCAGGTCCCGGTCTCATATGACTGTACAGCGTCTCAGAACCCAATCAGACTTCTCCCCTACATCATTCCCACTCTGTAAAGGGGCAACTCAACTCTAGGCATGGTGACGTGATGTGCGAAGTAGTAATAGTTGATATATTGTTAACACAACCCTGCGTTTAAGTTTACCTACAGACAGCCTGGAGAGGAAGTATCTATTGCGCACCCTGTGCGTACCTGAGTAGCTTAGAAGTGAAATACTTCCAGGCATCTATAATCATATGTCTTTAAATGTGTCTAATTGTGTGTGTGTGATGTGTTTGCGTGTGTCAATAAAGCTGCGAGTTCTCCAACCTGTGCCTCCAGTATCTCAACGCAACCACACCCAGTTACAATCCAGTTGTCCAACCTGCACAGTACAAAAATAATTTTGTAGTTACTTATTTTCAAATCTCACTTTCTGACTTCGCATTCTTCATGTGGCTCACCGTCTGAAAGGCCTGATGACCAATTGGCTAGCACTCCTATTCCTGGTAGTGGAATGGGTGTTTATTAGAGGTTTGGAATTTACTTTAATCTGTAGTTTCCGGTCTAATTAGCCTTCGTGTGGCCGTATAGCCGTAAAAACCGTATTAAAGACCGTAAAATAATGACAGTATAGCAATATACAAAGCCTTTTGTGTCGCTATACGGCATGTTGTGATCTGGTGGCCAAATGGCTAGCGCTCTGGCCTTGGTACCACAAGCTCCAGGCTCGTATCTTGGCTGTATCATAGATGTTTATGAGTACTTTAAATTGTAGGGCCCGGTCTGTTTAGCCCTCTTGTGCACAAGATGACTGTAGAGCGACAAACCAAACCAAACGTCTTGCATTGTATCTTTCAGAGTTGGATCCCAATTCTTTATTCTCTCAATGTTACAAAAAAAGAAAGTTAATGATTACTGGATTTTAGTCTATTTATGTGTCTTTTGATTCCACCTGTATTAGTTAGCTTCAATACATAAAACTGACAGGATGCGAAAGTGCATGTAAAAAATATTTTAAAATGTAATAAAAATTCAAATGCTTTGATTTAAAAGCAACGTCCAGTTTCTGGAAAGGCTTCGAGATTTTCTTCTCTCAGTGCTCCTGTGATTCCTTTCATCTTGACTGCCGGACTTTTTTTCTACCATTCCGTTATGTTCCTATTCTATTCTTCTTCGTCATAAGTTCCTTCGGACGTATTGTCCCCTTTTTTTCCATTGTCATCTTTTTCTTAGAAAATCGTATTCCATCTATTGCTGTTTTCCAACCACTCGCCTGCCTACAATGTATTTTTTTTCCAGTTTTCTAAAATGTTTATGATGTTTGAAGTGTTCTTCAGCGTGTGCGTGTTTATGAAACCGATATGAGTTTTATTAAAGGTGACAAAAAATAAAATGGAACAGTGAGCTACGATTGAACAGCTAGTAATTTCCATATATTAGTTTGGGGTGAAAGAAATCCATTATTTTTAAGTGAAGTTAAAGACTTGATTTAACATGTTTTGGATTACCAATTTTGGTCAAATGTGCACCGTTTTGCTTTATAATTTGTTGCCATTTTAAAGGTAGCCTCATAACGCCTCTCTCATAGAAGTCTTGGTCTTTATTGGCGAAAAGCTCTAGTAATCGATTTTCCCAATCTTCTCTTGATGCCAATTTCTTATCACTAAGGATGTTTTGCTATGCAAGAAAAACAGGGTAATCGCTTGGTGTCAGGTCGGGATTATAGGGTGGATGCATCAAAACTCCCAACCAAGCTTCTTGAGTTTCTGACGAGTCACTATAGACGTGTGTGGCCTTTCGTTGTCCTGATGGAAGACAATTCTCCTGTTGACCAATTCTGGCCGTTTCTTGTCGATCGCTAGCTTCAAATAGTCCAGTTGTTGACAATAGAGACGGCTTCGCAGATGGAAATTTAATTCATCATGTTATTTTGTGTTAATTGGTGTGGTACCCAAACATCAAGCTTCTTTTTGAATCCAGCTTTGTGCAAATGGTTTAAAACCTTTCTATGGTCAATCTTTAGCTCCTGGGCGATGCTAAGACTGCTAACATGCCGGTGAAATTATTTCTGTGATTTTATCGACATTTCCGACGATTTTTCTTACTTGTATGAGGTGCATCCTTAACATCAAAAATACCTGAACGGAATCGACAAAACCAAAAAGGCTGTAATTGGCTGTTACTGTAAACTGTTACAGGATCATAAACACCATTCACAATTTCAGCCGTCTGGCTTGCATTTTCGCTTTTATCAAAGAAAAATTGTAAAATGTACCGAATTTTCTCTTTGTTGACTTCCATTTTTAACACCCCGTAACTCACAACTGAATGGACCACACTAAAAACAGCAAAGGAATTTTTTTTAGTGCGAAATGTTACCTTTCCAAAGGATATAAATCTGAAATTGTTTGATCGATACTTTATGATATATAGTTCACTACAGCCATCTACCGAAAATATAACGGATTTCTTTTTCCCCAACCTGATATTCTTCAATTAAGATAATAATGTAAATAAGGAATTGGGTGTAATTCCAACAATACCAAAGGAACAACTCATTGTGAAACTTCATATTATCAAATGAGGAAATTAAGCTCCATTCATTACTTAATGAATATTCTCACATTTGTTTTAAAAAAAGTTTAACAGAAAATCTTTATTGCATAACTTACCAACAACAGAAAACTTTTCAACTGAAATTGTGCAGGATATTTTAAAGATATTTTGAATTATTTTTAATTGAATTTAGAATTGAAATTCATAGTGATTTGGAGTTATATATTTTATATCGTTTATATTTTAATTTTACATAGATCTCGTTTGTATTTAAAATAAAACTTAACTTATATTTTATTTTTTTAAATTTTTGCAATTTTTATCATTCATTCTGTTATTTTAATTTATTTCATCATCCCAATACATCTTAATGTTTTAGTTTGTGACAAATGTACTACTTTAAACTCTGAACTATTGTAATAATTTGCAAATTATAGTACGTTGTTTTCAATTGGGAGCTTGACGGCCGAGTAATTAGAGCTCTGGAGCTTGACGCCACAAGTTTCGGGTTAGAGTCCCATCGGTGCCATGGGTGCTTGTAGTGGTTCGGAATCCACATTAAAATCGTAGGTCCGGGTATAATATGATTGTAGAGGGTTGGCGTAGAATTGACAACCCCACCCGGTACAAAAATAAAACTTCTCCTGTCTCGAAATCTGCAAGTAGGCAGACGACCTTGGCCCACCATGGGGCTGTTGCTCTATTGATGATAATGATGATGTTTTCAATTGCAAATAACATCTATGAGTTCAAGATCAGAATCCTGTCTTGACATTGTGAGGAATATAAATTGCAGTGAAAGAGCTGCAAGCCAATTTCTTCGGAAAGGAGATATTTTGTAATAACAGCCATTTTCTCCATTCTTTAATTTTCCGAGATACACATTCCAAATTTATTTATGGCCCCAATCCTACTAACCCTACTGTCTTTATTCCACTTTCACACTTGATAGTTTCTTGCCTTTTCTATAATCCCCAACTTTTCTCTTCGTAAGCCTGTGAGTTTCTATAAACTGCTATCCTAAATACTTTTAACGATTTGTTTTGATGGCCACTCTATCCGATTGGCATACGATCAACAACTTTCGCAGTCTTCATACCACAATGGATTCTGAGATAGATCTCAATTCCTTAAACTGCATGTTAATTAACCTCTTGACGCACTTGGCCGCATATGTGGATATTTATTTTTTTATAATTACTGCCATTAATAAAAAGATAATTGGATAACAAGTTAGATAATTGGATAATAAGTTATTCACTACAGAATCGCTCAACAAGAAAACTAGAAATCTTATGGTTTGGCTGCACCGATAACGATATTTACGGTGTACAATTAGGAATATAGATATAGCGTAAAGTGGTAAATTCGACTGTCAGTATTGATGGATTATTTGAGCAAATCGTTTATATCTGAAAAAAATAATACCTATACTAAATATTGTTAGGTTTAATATTTTATGCCCGTAAAATGCATAAAATTATTTCACTTACAAAATACTATTAACGATCGGTGACCATAAATGTGGACATTAGGTTTTTTTTTGCATTTTTATTGTTTCTCCATTTTCTTTAAATTCCTATCAATATAAACTGAATGGCGACTCGTGGCTTAGTGGCAACGTGACCCCGCCGGTGAAAAATAAGTTATAGGTTGAGGTTCAATCCACTGATTTTGTTGTAAACCCTATTTCAAAAAACGAGTTGACTCTATGATGATGATTACTTTTCGGATACAGCAATTGTTTCAAAGCTGTGCCATGTAAAAGCACATCACATTTTCCACATGAACTTATATAGCTTGGTGAAATAAAAACACAGATATATATATTGTTTTTTTATTTCTACTGATATCAATGAAAATAATTCAAAAGTAAAGAAAGCGGCCTGATGACCAGTTGGATATCAGGCAGCTTTCTGGCCCGTCTGGCCTGTTTTAAAAATATCTGGCCTTTGGTTTCACAGGTTTTCTGTTCGAAACACGGCGGTGACATGGATATTAGTTAATGGTTAGGAATTCATGTTAAACTGTATATCCCGGTCTAATTAGCCCACAGCTTGCAAAGAAAATGACCATAGTGCGACGAACCAAAAATTAGGAAAAATCTACAAATTGTCTGAAAAGAATGAATAATCTTTATAAAAAACATTATCATATAAGACCAATTTTTTTCATTATAAATCCTGTAGGCCTCCTTTATACTACAAGTCAAAAAGATTTGGAAAAACTTATAACAGAAAATAGAAAAAGAAATAGTTTATGTGAATGTTACGTTTTTGAAACGTGAATTTTAAATGGTTAAATGGGTTAAAAAACTAAAGCAGAATGACAATCCACCTTTTGGTGTTTAATCAAAATCTAGAATATATTTAAAAAATATTATATATTTTTAATTAACTGGATGTGGCTGACTTCAATTACCAAACCACTGAAAATGCAACAGCACCACGTTTTCGTGCAACTCCAGAACAATTCGGGTAACTTCTGAATAATTCAAAACTTTTCTTACGATATCATGCAAAATGATTGATAAAAATTACAAAACCTTTGGTGTAAAAAAAGAAGACCTCATAGAAGACACTGAAACTTTTCTGTATAAAAAGAAACGCTTGTAGAAGCCACCACGCTTTTCTAAAATGCTTGAGAACAATTCGACCAACTTTTGAATAATTCGAAATTCTTTTTTACGCCAAGATGCAAAATAGTTTATATTAATTACAAAACCTGAGGGTGGAAAAAAAAAAAAAATTTTGCAAAGTTAAAAAGTAAGTTTAGTAAGTTTTTAAACTCGTAGAAACCATTGAAAACGCAATAGTACCACACTTTTGTGCAACTTTTTAAAACAATTCGAACAACCTTTGAATAATTCTGAAAATCTTTTTTACACCATCATGCAAAATGGTTGATAAAAATTACAAACATTTTCTCTGAAAAAAACGAAAACTCATAGCTATTTCCTGTTTGCTAAAACTTCTAAACATCTCCCATCACAAAATAAATACAAGAAAAAATAAAATAAAATAAAAATAAAATGTAGATCAATTTTGCTGCTCGGTGCTTGACAACACATTCTATCCATTTCTTCTTGGCTGGAATTCGAAATTCTCGAATCTTTCAATCTGCATTTGTGAAAAGACTATATGAAATGTTCGAAGGCTTTCAAGTTTTTCGAACGTCGAAGATCGATGTAGAGCGAACATTTCTAATTCTAAAGAAGACTAAAAAAGAATAAAATTATTGTTTCAATCGTTCCTGTTGAGTGCTCGGATAGAAGTAGAATTTTAAGGGAACAGCCTTAGAAAAAACCGAATTCTTATGATCCGTTTTATTGAATTCAAGATACTCTGGGAAGATACAGATGGAACATATAAAGAGTGTTTTAGTGTTCTATTAGATACAAGAATTGAGAAATTTAAACTCATTTTCTCGATGAAACTTTTTCTTGACATTTATATGTTCTTAAAACTTGCATAAAAAAATATAATTTTTTTATTTTAGTTTTACATCTTATTATTTTATATAGGATAGCATATTTTTTTTAATTTAACCCTAATTTTTTTTTATTTTAATTAAAATTTTTATTCAAACTTGAATGGTATGAAAATGTTTATTCAAATTCTTCAATATTTTTTAACATTCATTAATTTGTTTAAATGAACATTTAATATTCGTTTTTTCGAGTTAGAAACAGCATAGGTTTGGTTTAATTTGTCACTCTCTACTGTCATCTTTTGAACACGATGTCTAAACAGTTTGTTTCTGAACTGTCATCTTTTGAACACGATGTCTAAACAGTTTGTTTCTGAACTGTCATCTTTTGAACACGATGTCTAAACAGTTTGTTTCTGAACTGTCATCTTTTGAACACGATGTCTAAGCAGTTTGTTTCTGAACTGTCATCTTTTGAACACGATGTCTAAGCAGTTTGTTTCAGAACTGTCTTCTTTTGAACCCGATGTCTAAACAGTTTGTTTCTGAACTGTCATCTTTTGAACACGATGTCTAAACAGTTTGTTTCTGATCTGTCATCTTTTGAACACGATGTCTAAACAATTTGTTTCTGAACTGTCATCTTTTGAACACGATGTCTAAACAGTTTGTTTCTGAACTGTCTTCTTTTGAACACGATGTCTAAACAGTTTGTTTCTGAACTGTCATCTTTTGAACACGATGTCTAAACAGTTTGTTTCTGAACTGTCATCTTTTGAACACGATGTCTAAACAGTTTTTTTCTGAACTGTCATCTTTTGAACACGATGTCTAAACAGTTTTTTTCTGAACTGTCATCTTTTGAACACGATGTCTAAACAATTTGTTTCTGAACTGTCATCTTTTGAACACGATGTCTAAACAGTTTGTTTCTGAACTGTCATCTTTTGAACACGATGTCTAAACAGTTTGTTTCTGAACTGTCATCTTTTGAACACGATGTCTAAACAGTTTGTTTCTGAACTGTCATCTTTTGAACACGATGTCTAAACAGTTTGTTTCTGAACTGTCATATTTTGAACACGATGATAGGGATCTACAGTTTAAAGTGGAGTCCGAACAACTAACAAAGATCCATGCCATCGCCAGAATTCGAACCTGAAGCCTGTGGTACCAAAGGCCAGAACGCTAGCCACTTGATCATCAAGCCGCCAAAATTCGTAGAAGCCACTGAAAACGTAACAGAACCACGCCTTTGTGCAACTCTTCAGAATAATTCGATGTTTTTACGCCATCATGCAAAATGGTTAATAACGATTACAAAACTGTTCTGTGTAAAAAAGGAAAAACTCACAGAAGACACTGAAAATACAACAGTACCACGCTTTTATGGAACTCTTCAGAACAATTGGAAACTATTCTTACGCCATCATGCAAAATGGTTGATAAAAATTACAAAACTGTTCTGTGTAAAAAGGAAAAACTCACAGAAGCCACTGAAAATGCAACAGTAGCACGCTTTTATGGAACTCTTCAGAACAATTGGAAACTATTCTTACGCCATCATGCAAAATGGTCGATAAAAATTACAAAACTGTTCTGTGTAAAAAAGGAAAAACTGACAGAAGCCACTGAAAATGCAACAGTACCACGCTTTTATGGAACTCTTCAGAACAATTGGAAACTATTCTTACGCCATCATGCAAAATGGTTGATAAAAATTACAAAACTGTTCTGTGTAAAAAAGGAAAAACTCACAAAAGCCACTGAAAATGCAACAGTACCACGCTTTTATGGAACTCTTCAGAACAATTGGAAACTATTCTTACGCCATCATGCAAAATGGTTGATAAAGATTACAAAACTGTTCTGTGTAAAAAAGGAAAAACTCACAGAAGCCACTGAAAATGCAACAGTAGCACGCTTTTATGGAACTCTTCAGAACAATTGGAAACTATTCTTACGCCATCATGCAAAATGGTTGATAAAAATTACAAAACTGTTCTGTGTACCAATGGAAAAAAGGAAAAACTCACAGAAGCCACTGAAAATGCAACAGTACCACGCTTTTATGGAACTCTTCAGAACAATTGGAAACTATTCTTACGCCATCATGCAAAATGGTTGATAAAAATTACAAAACTGTTCTGTGTAAAAAGGAAAAACTCACAGAAGCCACTGAAAATGCAACAGTACCACGCTTTTATGGAACTCTTCAGAACAATTGGAAACTATTCTTACGCCATCATACAAAATGGTTAATAAAGATTACAAAACTGTTGTGTGTAAAAAAGGAAAAACTCACAGACGCCACTGAAAATACAACAGTACCACGCTTTTATGGAACTCTTCAGAACAATTGGAAACTATTCTTACGCCATCATGCAAAATGGTTAATAAAGATTACAAAACTGTTGTGTGTAAAAAAGGAAAAACTCACAGAAGCCACTGAAAATGCAACAGTACCACGCTTTTATGGAACTGTTCAGAACAATTGGAAACTATTCTTACGCCATCATGCAAAATGGTTGATAAAGATTACAAAACTGTTGTGTGTAAAACTGAAAAAAAAAACTCACAGAAGCCACTGAAAATACAACAGTACCACGCAGTACCACGCTTTTATGGAACTCTTCAGAACAATTGGAAACTATTCTTACGCCATCATGCAAAAAATGGTGAAAAACTCACAGAAGCCACTGAAAATACAAAAACTTTTATGGAACTCTTCAGAACAATTGAAACTATTCTTACGCCATCAAAAATGGGATTACAAAACTGTTGTGTGTAAAAAAAGGAAAAACTCACAGACGCCACTGAAAATGCAACAGTACCACGCTTTTATGGAACTCTTCAGAACAATTGGAAACTATTCTTACGCCATCATGCAAAATGGTTAATAAAGATTACAAAACTGTTGTGTGTAAAAAAGGAAAAACTCACAGACGCCACTGAAAATACAACAGTACCACGCTTTTATGGAACTCTTCAGAACAATTGGAAACTATTCTTACGCCATCATGCAAAATGGTTGATAAAGATTACAAAACTGTTGTGTGTAAAAAGGAAAAACTCACAGAAGCCACTGAAAATACAACAGTACCACGCTTTTATGGAACTCTTCAGAACAATTGGAAACTATTCTTACGCCATCATGCAAAGTAGTTGCTAAAAATTACAAAACTGTTCTGTGTAAAAAAGGAAAAACTCACAGAAGCCACTGAAAATACAACAGTACCACGCTTTTATGGAACTCTTCAGAACAATTGGAAACTATTCTTACGCCATCATGCAAAATGGTTGATAAAAATTACAAAACGTTTTGGTGCAAAAAAAAAGAAAAAAAAAAAAAACTCATAGAAGCCACTGAAAATAAAATAGTAGAACGCTTTTATACAACTCATCAGAACAATTCGAATGACTTTTGAATAATTCGAAACTGCTTTTTGACGCATCACGCAAAATGGTTGATAAAAATTACAAACCTTTTCTCTGTAAAAAAAGAAAAACTTGTAGCTATTTCCTGTTTGCCAAAACTTGTAAACATCTCCCATCACAAAATAAATGCAAGAAATAAAAATAAAATGTAGATCAATTTTGCTGCGCGGTGCTTGACAACACATTCTATCCATTCCTTCTTGGCTGGAATTCGAAATTCTCGAATCTTTCAAACTGCATTTGTGAATAGACTATATGAAATGTTCGAAAGCTTTCAAGTTTTTCGAACGTCGAAGATCGATGTATAGCGAACATTTCTTATTCGAAAAAAGAATAAAATTATTGTTTCAATCGTTCTTGTTGAGTGCTCGGATGGAAGTAGAATTTTAAAGGAACTGCCTTTAAAAAAACGAATTCTTATGATCCGTTTTATTGAATTTAAGATACTCTGGGAAGATACAGATGGAACATATAAAGAGTGTTTTAGTGTTCTATTAGATACAAGAATTGAAAAATTTAAAGTTTTTCTCCACGAAACTTTTTCTTGACATTTATATATTCTAAAGACTTACGTAAAAAAATAAAACTTTTTTTTTCATTTTAGCTTTACAGCTGACCAATTTAGTTTATACAAATTTTTTTTATTTTAACTATAATTTTTTTTTATTTTAATTAAAATTTTTATTTAAACTTGACTGGTATGCAAAATTTGCTTCAAATTTTTAACAATTTCTAATTTTTAAAATGAACATTTATCGTTCATTTTTTTTCGTTTGAATCAGCATAGGGGCCTGATGACTGAGTCAGAAGTGCCACATGTTTCGAGTTCGAGTCCCGTAGGATACATCGATGATTGTAGTGGTTCGGAATCCCTTTTAAATCGTAGGTCCTGGTCTAATATAACTGTTGGCCGTTGGGCTAACAACCCTACCCCGTAAAATAAAAACATCTCGTATTTCGGAATTCTGTAAAAAGAAAACATCTCCTGTCTTGCAATCTGCTACCACCATTGGCCCACCATGGTGCTGTTGCAAAAATGAAGAGGAAAAAGACTTTTTTAATATGCTGATTCTTTTTCATCATCTTCGTAACAGCCCCATGGTGGACCAAGACAATCTGCCTATTTTCAGATTTCAAGACAGGAAAGGCTGTTTTTACGAGGTAAGGTTGTCAGCCTTTCTCCATATCAGCCCCTGTTAATATAATAAAACATTTTGGCGAAACTGACACGAAGAATCAATGCAGCGTGAGCTGGAGCATTCAGTATTTTCGATACCAAGGAAGATTTGACGCGTTTGAGGTCTAAAACATCTTTTAAAAGGAAATTTTGAAATTCCAACATCACCAACAAGGTCTCTAATTGTAAATCGACGGTTTGCAAGCACCAAATCTTTAATTTTTTGAACGTGAGCTTCGTCGGTAGATGTTGAGGGTCGACCAGAGAGATCTTTGTCTTCAACGCGTTCTCTGCCTTCTTTGAACTGTTTATACCACTTCTAAACATTTCTTTCCGATATAGGAATGCTCACCGAATGCCTTCTGCAGCATTCTATACGTTTCCGCAAACAAAATTTAACACAAGGTCTTGCTTAATTAATTCATACATTTCAAAAATCGCCGGAATCAGTTTTAGCGTCTCACAAAGCCAAACGTAACTCAAGCACTAATGAATATTTTGACGTCAAATTTTACACAGATTTCATGGACAGTGCCAACAACCTAAGAAAGAAAAAAAATTGAAATACCATATGCCCGGGAGATTTAAATTGAAAGTTGGTCTTACTTTTTGGACACAGTAGTAAGTATAAAATAATGTGTTAACAGAGGCATGTACCGGTTCACTTTTCATTACGGGGTTTCTTGGATTGTCGCTTAAGCAATTGTCCACTTGTAGTCTGTCAACATAGTAGTGTCCCTGGTACATTTTCTTTATTTCCGTCATGCTCATCGCTTACCTGACCATAGGTTTTAGGAAAAAAGTCCAAATGACACTACAGGAAATGAATGTTTTAGAGACAGAACAACCAAATTTCTTAATGCTTCCAAATTTATTTCAGTAATTGAATTCAAGTAATTGAATTATATTCAGTAAGATTTCATTGGTATATCTTAATGCTTCCAAATTTCTTAATGCTCCCAAATGCTTAATGCTATCAAATTTAAATGTATACAGACAACATGTCCATCACTAATTTCTTATAATTTTTTGACTTCACACTTCCTAAGAAATTCGTTTCCACAAAGCGAAAATTATTTCCAGCTTCTTTCTTATCCTATTGGAACATTCTATCAAAACTGCTCTTCCTCAAAAAGCTTGCAAATATGTGTACCAACGAAAATCTCCTGTTTTAATCCCTCATGGCAAAAAAATTTGTAATTTAAGTAAATGAAGGCTATACCACTGTTGCCCATCACTTTTACAAAAATTCTCATTAAGCCAAGTTTTATGTGCAAGGATGGTAGTTGGATTTTTTTCTCATTCCTCCACAAATGATGGATTTTGCAAATTTTTTCTCCAATATCGTATGATTTTTTTTTCTACTAGATCAATGTTTTATTACAAAGTTTTGGCGCAACTATTCCACTCTCATAAAAGGCAACTATACTTCTTATATTACATACATGTATATGTCCTAACTGACGCCATTACGATTTGGATTTTAGGGATTTTTAAATGGGTTCATGACTGTACTATCTGATCAGTATGCGGATGTATCACTGTAGTATTCAGATGAAGATCAGTATGCGGATGTATCACTGTGGTATTCAGATGAAGATCAGTATGCGGATGTATCACTGTGGTATTCAGATGAAGATCAGTATGCGGATGTATCACTGTGGTATTCAGATGAAGATCAGTATGCGGATGTATCACAGTATGTGGTATTCAGATGAAGATCAGTATGCGGATGTATCACTGTGGTATTCAGATGAAGATCAGTATGCGGATGTATCACTGTGGTATTCAGATGAAGATCAGTATGCGGATGTATCACTGTGGTATTCAGATGAAGATCAGTATGCGGATGTATCACTGTGGTATTCAGATGAAGATCAGTACGCGGATGTATCACTGTGGTATTCAGATGAAGATCAGTATGCGGATGTATCACTGTGGTATTCAGATGAAGATCAGTATGCGAATGTATCACTGTGGTATTCAGATGAAGATCAGTATGCGGATGTATCACTGTGGTATTCAGATGAAGATCAGTATGCGGATGTATCACTGTGGTATTCAGACGAAGATCAGTATGCGGATGTATCACTGTAGTATTCAGATGAAGATCAGTATGCGGAAGTATCACTGTAGTATTCAGATGAAGATCAGTATGCGGATGTATCACTGTGGTATTCAGATGAAGATCAGTATGCGGATGTATCACTGTAGTATTCAGATGAAGATCTGATTACTGAATTGGTGAAATAGATCTGTGATATTGGCAACATGCTTTCTCTTCTAATAGCTCCCTGAAAGGGAGGCAGAGAAGGAAAGTCCGATGGCTCCAGATGGTCCCCGAAGGAAAGTCAAATCAATAACAAAAGAAGGACACAGAATGCAAGAAAGCGAGCACATGTGGTCCCGAAACAAATATCGATTCTTCTCGACAACTAATGATGAAACGTCGAACTTTTATGCTCGCAACAAAAGGGGGAAATAGCATCCTTATTCATTACTTTCCGAGATTTGCTTGCCGAGTAAGGGCCATGATGACAAAGCCCAAACTATTTGTTGAAGTTAGTTTTTAGAAAATTGGAGGGCAATGAGTGCTATTGGAAGCACTGAGGCGGAAGGAAAGAGTTTCTTTATTGTGTATTATAGGACCGTTTCTGCATCGAAGAAAGTGAGATGAAACGCGAAACGCCTAGAAGAAATTTAGCGTTCATTAGAATAAATAAATATTGTAATAGATGAAAAGGCGTAAAAGACCCCTTGGGTGTGTTTTGGAGCAGGAAAAAAGCCATTGATATTCAACGAATTATACAAGGCGGAAAAAAATTCAGAATCTTTTGTTATCTTTCTTAAAATTTGGAGTTTTCTTGTATATAATTGAAATTAAATTTAAACAATAAGATTTAAACAATGGAATTTAAACAACATAGGAAATCGTAACCATTTTTTGGAAAAATGATTTCGTTTCTTTGAATTTTTCAAAACAAAAGATTTAATTTTGATTTAGACTTAAAAAATAATTTTCCCACCGCAAAATTATACTTTATATTATTATGCAGGGTGATTATAATTAAAGTCACACTTTCAAAATGCTGTAAAGAACTCGTCACCCCTCGTCACAATGAGTTCAAATTTGAACTGCATATATTTGAAGAAGAGGACAATAGTATGGAATAAAAAAAAAGTTCAAAAAAGTTCCACCGTTTTTTCCTTTCCAATTTGGTATGGCCTTGCCGTGGAGGATAGGCTTTCCGTTAGCAGTGTCACAACTGTTGAATGACTTGGAAGTCATTTTTTCCGTCAAAAACCGAAATAATCAACCACATTGAACACTACAGTTGGTTTAATGTGCAACTCATGCCAAATACGCTGTAATTTTGATTCAAAATATCACTAGCAGCCAAATCAGTGGGTTCATGTCTGTAGTATCTTCGTCTGATTACTGAATTGGTGAAATAGATCTGTGATAATGGCAACATGCTTTCTTTTCTAATAGCCCCTGAAAGGAAGGCAAAGAACGAAAGTCCGATAGCTCCAGATGGTCGCTGAAGGAAAGTCAAATCAATAACAAAAGAAGGACACAGAATGCAAGAAAGCGAGCACATGTGGTCCCGAAACAAATATCGATTCTTCTCGACAACTAATGATGAAACGTCGAACTTTTATGCTCGCAACAAAAGGGGGAAATAGCATCCTTATTCATTACTTTCCGAGATTTGCTTGCCGAGTAAGAGCCATGATGACAAAGCCCAAACTATTTGTTGAAGTTAGTTTTTAGGAAATTGGAGGGCAGTGCTATTGGAAGCACTGAGGCGGAAGGAAAGAGTTTCTTTATTGTGTATTATAGGACCGTTTCTGCATGGAAGAAAGTGAGATCAAACGCGAAACACCTAGAAGAAATTTAGCGTTCATTAGAATAAATAAATATTGTAATAGATGAAAAGGCGTAAAAGACCCCTTGGGTGTGTTTTGGAGCAGGAAAAAAAACCATTGTTATTCATGGAATTGCGTGTCTTTGTTATTCAAGTCAGGAAAAAAAAAATCGAAATCTTTTATTCCCTTTCTTAAAATTTTTAAGAATGGCAAGTTTTTCTTGTATTTAATTTAATTTTACAACAATGGAATTTAAACAATAAAGAAAAGCTTTCGTACAATTTTTCGTAGAAATGAGTTCGTTTCTTTGAATTTATCGCAACACAAAATTTAATTTTGATTTAGATAACATATTGCTGCGATCAAGAGATCCTACAACTTATCGGTATAAAATATAATTTTTCTACAGCAAAAATATGTTTTTTAATCATTACATATGACATGGCTTGGCCAACGTCCGTGAAATTTAATATTGCTTTCTTTTAAAAATTGAATTATCAGCAAAGAATCCAAAAAAAAATTCGCAATTCAAAAATATTATCTGCATAAAATATTTAATATTTCAGTTTCCATTACTTAAAACGATAGGAAGCCTAATATAATCCATTACTCACTGACACTTTGGAATGGTAACAGTTAATATCACCAGAGGACATAGTTTTAAAACGAGAGCAAAATTAAGATGCATTGTATATCAAAAAGTATGGGGTTCATAGAAAATAATTATATGATAGGCAAAAATCTTGAAGACAACGCCTTTCTTTCAGCCAAGAGCCAAAGAGATTTCTTAATGCAATACAAATATAATATACTAAACAATAAGAGGGATTTAGTAACTAATTCTTCACGTAAATTGATTTATACTAATCATCAATATAAAACCACCATTATCCTAAATGAGAAGGATATTAAATGAATTCTATTCTAATATTATGACATCCATGTAAAATTTCATCACAAGTAAAAATATTTTTTTTTTAAGTTTAGAGAATTAAGATTTATTTTAGATATTTGACTCCTCTATAAATATATAATTAATGAATTCAATGAAAAAATTGGCCCTTTAAATTTTATAGTTTTAATTCTGTCAGAAATATAGCTAACATAAACTATAGCTATAGCTATTATAGCTACTCATAAACACAAATCTCTTGCTTTATCTAGAAAGAGGAAAATTCTGCGAAGTTTTTATTGCTTATTCAATTCCTTCTATCAGCTCACACTCTCCCTATATATATCTTGTTCAAATTTTCAATCGTTCCTAACATATTTTTTATTCATCCACTCCAGTTCAAATATATTTTTTTTGAACTTGTAGTGAATGACACTTGATGTTAATAGAGTTTTTTTCAAATAATAATTCATTAATTAAATTTAATTAATTAATTAAAAATTTTTTTAGCTTTAAGTTGCATATATCTACCAATAGATGGCGCCAGATAAACTTAAAAAAATGAATGAAAATTATTTATGGAGGACTTTCTGCAAATAGAATAAAAAAAAAGTAGAAATTGACTTAAAATATATATATTTTTTTTATATTACTTGTTTTTGATATTTGACTCCTCTATAAATATACAATTATTTAATTCAATGAAAAAATTGGCCCTTTAAATTTTATAGTTTTAATTCTGTCAGAAATATAGCTAAATACACATAATCTCTTGATTTATATAGAAAGAGGAGAATACTGTGAAGTTTTTATTGCTTATTTTTGATTATAATTCAGTGAATGAAACATTGAAAACTTTTGACACATTAAACACATTTAAAGACTATAATATTCCTCTGAAAAAAATGAAACTAATAAATATGAATACTCATAAAATTTATTTACGGATGTGATATATTACAGGAATTTACTGAAAGCAATTTTGATTCTAACTGAGTATTTTTAAAATATGGCAACGTTTCTTTGGGGCCTGATAGCTGATTGAGTAGAGCTCTGGGTGCCATAGGTTTCGGGTTCATGTCATGGAGGTGCCATGGATGTTTATAGTAGTTTGGACCGCCTTTAAATAGTAGGTCGTGGTCTAATGTTTCTCCAACTCAAAAGACCACTCCGGGGACACCGTTTTGAGTCGATTGAAGAGACATTTCAAAAATCGTCAGAATCAGATTTTGTATCTCACAAAACAAAGAGTAACTCAAGTACTAATGAATATTTTGACGTAAAATTTCACAAGGATGTCACGGACAGTGCCAACAATCCAAAAACAGAAAATAAAATGAAATACCATATGCCCGGGAGATTTAAGTTGAAAATTGGTCTTACTTTTTGGACACATCTTAAAAATGAAAGCCCATTTCAAAGTTTCATTATCATATTTGTCTTCAGGAACCTAAAATTAGTATTTTAACTTTACAGAAAAATGTCAATAAAATTAGTTGTTGTATGCAATATCTTAGTTTTGTCATGTAAATCTCAATCATGCAATATCTTAGTCTTATTTATTATTATTTTTTTTTGTTAGTTTTGTAAATTTGACTTATAAGTGATTCGCAATAAAACCCTCGGTGAAATAAATGGAACTAAATGACTAATTAAGTGAATATACAATCTGATTGTCTACCTTGTGTACAAATTTCTTGAAATTTCGAATAAGGTTCCAAATAGCATAGCGAGGTAAACGGACAGGTTTTCTCCCTAGCGCGCATGCTCATAGGAAATTGCGCATGGTATCTGTAATAATGTTTCCTGTGAGCATGCGCACTAGGGAGAAAAAGCTAGCGGACGTCCAAAATACGGTATGCAAAAAGCAATTATTAACGATAGCGTGCGCTGTTGTAGAATTGGTAAACCATCCATGCAGAAAAAAAACCTCGTTCGACAAAAAGGCAACACTCGAGAGAATGAGTACTATACCACGAGTGCTATTTGATGGGGCGTATTCTAAACCATCAGACACGGAGATATCTAAAATGGGATGGAATGGTTTTCTTGGAGAGGCGTACCATGAAGAATGATATGGAAGTCTGAAATGGAATAGACGGTGCTTCGTCATGCAAAGACCCTCCATGTGCCAGTATATGAGAAATCTCTGCTCGCTTCAATCTTCTCAAACCAGTTGCTTCCATACCATAAAAAGAGTTTACAACGACTGCAGCCTGTTGATTACCTACAGAAAATTGTTTTTGTTCAATAGTATCTGCAGAAAAGTAGATTCAAGAAAATAGAAGAAAAAAAAGCCTCTTTGGAAATCTAATTCCTTTGACACACTCAAAATAAATGTACACAGTCCAGTCCCATTATACACTCTTGTATATTCTGGCTCTAAGTGGAGTGGGGAATGTGGTATTTAAGTGGAATATTTTTATATACACTCCACTGCACTGTGCTGCCACCTGCCTTTTGTGATTGGTTATTTCACGTTGACGTCGAAAGTAGGTGGCGGTGACATTAATGTGACTGGACTGTGTACATTAGAGAGTTTTTGCATTCCGTTAGCTTTTTCTCCTAGTGCGCATGCTCATTGGAAATTGCGCATGCGTATCTGTAATAATATTTCCTATGAGCATGCGCGCAAGGGAGAAAAAGCTAACGGACGTCCAAAGTACGGTATGCAAAAACTCTCCATTATTATAATAAAGGTACGTTAAAATTTGAAAGGTGTGGAAACATATGATTAAGAATGGACTTGCTGTACAATACATTTTTCATTTATTATAAATGAAAGGAGTTTTGTGCATATTGATTATATATTGTTTGATTACGTTTCTATATAAATTTTAGATCATTTATAACTAATAAGTAGATTTAAATGATAACAAATGACTATAATCTTTTATGAATAATGCACAAGAATTTTGTGGTATAAAATTAGTAATATAACAATATAAAAGAAAACTCAGGACCCCTGAAACGAAATAGACGGTGCTTCGTCATGCAAGAAAACCCTCCATGGGCCATTTTATGAGACATCTCTACTCGCTTCAAACTTGTCAAAGTACTTCCACTGATAGATTCTGAACTCAAAGCAATTGCTTCCATAACATAAGAAGCACTTACAACTACTGTAACCTGTTGATTCCTTACAGAACATTGTTTTTGCTCAATAGTGTCTGCAGAAAAGTGGATTCAAGAAAATAGAAAATTTTTTCCCATTTGGAAACTAATTCCTTTGACACGCTCGAAATGAATGTATTTATTTAGAATAAAGGTATGTTAAACTTTGAAAGCTGTTGCATACATATGATTAAGAATGGATTTGCTATACAATAAAAAATTGTTTCTATTGTGCAAGTCGATTCCTTCTTAGTCCTTTGTTTGGTCGCACTTCAATATAAATGTTGATAGATCATTTATAATCAATAAGTACGTTTAAATATTAACAAATGACTATAATCCTTTATGAATAATTCACAAGAATTTTGTGGAACAAAATTAGTAATATATCAATATAAAAGAAAAATTCATAAACACATTGTTTAAGAAACAGATATCAGTACAGTTTATGAATATTTATATCCATGTCGTATTTCCAGAATTAAAATTCATAGAATAGAACTGCATTTCATATTTGATATAATATAAATATTAATTTGAAAATTACATGAATATTTAACTTTAAATTAATGTTTAAAGTTTAAGTTAATATCATTGTCATTACAAAGATCTGCATCTCCCTTTTATTAAAGAATGACTCGCCGCTCTTATTCCAATTAGCAGAAATATGATAATTTCCTATATGAAATAGCTTGAAATGAATTCACTAAGACATCCATTTCATTTTCATGTCCTATTGAAACTGTATCAAATATACATTTACGCTTCCAGTATTTTGACTTGAGTTTGTCAATAGAATAAAGAACGTTCAATGAAAATACTCGCTTGATGGATATGA
Source organism: Caerostris darwini (assembly GCA_021605075.1). NCBI lineage: Eukaryota > Metazoa > Arthropoda > Arachnida > Araneae > Araneidae > Caerostris > Caerostris darwini. The sequence goes on from BPLQ01001581.1 coordinate 26,343, forward strand.
ACAAAATTCAAAGATTTTTTCAAGCTTCAAGCGGAAGCTTTACATTTATTTATTAAACATTTAAAAAGTAATAAAATAAAAGTATAAATTTTAGCCAAAAATATTTAAATTAAAATAAACAGATTTTAAATTACACCAAATGTTACTACATTAATTTATTAATATGTATTATAATAGTGTATTCCAAAAGTTCCACAACTTATTACACACAGACCATATAACACAGAGTATATACCTCTATTTGATATTAAACTTCTAAATAATCTTCTCCCAATTCAATACAGAGCTTTGGACGAGGTTCGTGAATACCTTCTGGAACACCTCCACTCTAGCACTATTGAGTTCCTATGTCACAGACGCGTCAATCTCCTGTATGGACTAGTACCGCTTTCCCTCCATCTAGTGATCCAGTGAGTACGGAGACGGTTGATTCCCATAACTTGCCTACTTGCCAAAAATTACTGATCAAAAATGAACTTTTTAGACGGGGAATTATCATGCAAAGAGTACCAATTTAGGTATCAAATCAGACTTTTTATGTCGCAGCCTTCTTTCAGCGTCGCATCAGCCTTATTTTCCATTCCAACTTGACGTTTAGTCTACGGATTGTAATCGAAATTTCAAATTTCAATTCCTCTAACTGGCCAAAGAAACAATTATTTGCGGGAGAAGGAACAGCCCTTGTCATTAATAGAGATGGTTGAACATTCAAACTCAATAGTATAGACATTCCAAAAGGTTTTTACTGATTTGTACACTCATTTCAAGCATTACATTGAATTGGAAAGAGAAAGCAAATGTTGTTGTTTTGTTGTTTCTTATCCCACTTGGCTGGCCAAGCCCACGAGCCCATACGTGCTCATGATTGAAGGGGAAGGAAGCAGCTTCTGTTGTGAGGGAGCTCCCGTAGGTAGAAGCCTGACTTTTGCTCCGTGACGCTCTTACAGTCATAGGAGACTGGGACCTACAGCTTAAAGTGGATTCCGAACCACTACAAACATCCATGGCACCGCCGGGATTTGAACCCGAAACCTGTGGCACCGAGCGCCAGAGCGCTTAGACACTCGGCCATTCAGGTCCCAAATTTGCCAACGGCACGCGGTGTTCCCAGATGGTCACCCACCCAAGTACTGACCGCGCCCAATGATGCTTCACTTCGGTGATCTAACGAGAACCGATATATTCAGCATGGTACGGCCGTTGGCTCGAAAGCAAATGTAAGCTTAGTAACAAATATAAGCTTAATAATAAATTTCAGCATTTACTCTCTGCTATATGGCTTATGTGAGATCACTCCTGGAACTTTTTGAATACACTGCGTATTATAAACAAAACATAGTGTATTCAAAAAGTAATTACCATCAATTCAATATTACTAATAATGAATTGACAGTAATTACTTCAATACATCAAAGTATTATGATACTAATTGCAAAGGAAATTTAGGGAAAAAGGGGTGGTTCATTATCAAAATAAACAACAGAATAGAAAAAAATTGTTGTTAATGATTCCATAGTTTGACAAATTGGATTATTTTTCCTCATAGACCCCCTTATCCTATATATACTTTTGATGGCATTGGAAATTACTTTTTACACTAATTCACTCTCTTGATAAATCAGGTAGTCCATTACTGATTATTTTTACTCTTATCGAAGTACATACTTCAAATGGAGGAAAAGATGGAAATCATTAGGTGCTAGGTAGGGATTTTAAAGGGCTGAGTCAAATGCTTCCATCAAAAATTTTGAGACATTTGCATATTACTGGTAGCCGTACCACTACCATATTGATTCATCACTCATTATTCGCTGACACACGAAACGTAGGTTTCTATCAGACACTAAAATCTCACGTTATAGAACGCCATCCAATTGAAAGAGGGCAAGTTTGGTTTGGTTTGTACGGTCATTTTGTGCACACTTTGGGATAATTGCATCGGAACCTACAGTTTAACATGGATTTCGAATCACCACTACTATTACACTACACCACATCGCATCACTGTGCCTAGAGTTGAGTTGTTCCTTTACAGTTTGAGAATGATGTGGACAAGAAGTCTTAAGGCTCGTTCCCACCGAGGCGAGAGACGTGAAGATGCAAGAGGCAAGCGACCAAATTTTTTCGACCCCTTCACAGCGAAACGTCAGAAATAGCATTACGCCTAGTGAAAAACCGCTTCGAGTTGAAAGTTGGGCAACTCCAAGCGGCGGACTGCAAACCGCTTTCAGGCGACCGCGGTGAGGTCAAATTTTGGTCGCTTGCATCTTGTCGCCTTGGTGAGCATGAGCCTTTATGGGCTGATGTTTGACGCTCTACGGCCCTGTGAGATCGGGACCTACGGCTTAAAGTGGATTCCGAACCACTACAAACATCCATGGCACCACCGAGACTGAAACCTGAAGCCTGTGGTACCAAAGGCCAGAGAGCCAGTCTATTGGCCATCAGGCCGCCGTAAGAGAACAGGAAATCAAGCTTCTGATTGGTTGATGTTCTACGATACGAGATTTTAATATCTAGAGGAAATCCATCAGATGGTCAACTATACTAAATCAAAGACCGTATCATATACGCAACGATAAAAATTACGATTTAATCAGTGTTGCCATTCAGAATTTATAAAGAATGGGTACTTTTTTCAAAAAAAAAAAAATAAGCATTGCATTTTTAAATATAGAAATATCATTTTCTATTACTTAATAATAAAACACAGCCCCTAAAAAGAAAACATTAACAAAAAAAGCAATTCAGTGATGATTTGTTACATAATTATACATTATAGCTGCATTTAGTTTTAAGCACAGTACCATTCAAATTAAAACTAAATAAATAATGCACCATAACGAAAATGAATAATGCAACTTACTTGAAGTGGAAGAAGATGAACAGGGACAGAGAAAGGGCAATAATCGACAAAGTGGATCCAATAACGACTATGAGGGCTACAATCGTGGGAGCCCAGGAATTGGGGTAGAGTTCCTGTAAATAACCAAAAACAACTTAAATGCAGCCATTTCTCATGTAATCCATTACTGTAGACAACCCATCTTACTTTTTAATCTGTTGTTCTGTTAGTTTTAAGTGTTTTTCGATACTTAGCTTTCTGGAACTTAAGTATTATCATTCTGGATATCATTATAAATTGGAGTTTTAGAGAAAGTGATCAGCCGTACCGTTATAGGCTATAATCTATACCGTAATGGGTACCGTTATTTTAAATATTAATGTATTATAATTATAAGAAAAGTAAGTATTTTTAAAATTAATAAAGTTTTGCAAAATATGAAAAGGAATGTGCTGTTAAAGGAAATCAGTTTTAAAATAATTTATGAGATTTAATGAATCAGAATCGAAAAAGAAAAAAAAATACAAAATATAAGCTTGTGAAAGATTGTCTAGATTAAATAATTTCAATGAATAAAATAATTTTTAATTTTTATTTTAAATAGTTAAGATAAATGAATAAATAATAGCAAACAATTAATTAAATTACTGAAATATTTTCATAATACAATGATTTTATATAATGTTTCTTAATAAATTTCAACATTAAAAAAAAGTTAATTGGTAATATAGTTTGATTTTAATAAACTAATGTGTTTCTTACTACAATTATAGCGTTAATACATTTTTAACATTTTCATCTTCAACATAATTATTGAATAATATTGTTTTTATAATATTGATAAATATTATAAAAACAAGAGTGTAATTTATTTATCTTAACTTAAATAAAAGTGCAGAAAATTTATTTTTGAATGACTAATCTTCAGTATCCTGCAGTGCGGGGCGGACATCCCATGAATGATCTGCTGATGGATGGAGGGAACGTGGGCAGCTTCTGTTGTGATGAAGTACCCGTAGGTAGAAGTCTGACTTGGCTCCGTTCTACGGCTTAAAGGGGATTCCTAACCCTACAAATATCCATGGCAAAGCCGGGACTTAAACCCGAATCCTGTGGCACCGAGAGCTATACAATCTTCAATTCAGGCCCATTTATTTTTAAAACAACTTATATGTTTATTTTCCTGCAATTATTAAACAAGGGGCCGGATGACTAAGTGACTAGCCCTCTGTCACTCGCTTCCACAGGTTTCAGATACGAGTGCCGGCGGTGCCATGGATGTTTGTAGTGTTTCTTTGTCCCTGTCTAATATGACAGTAGAAGGTTAGGCGTAGAGCTGACAACCTTACTCCGTGAAAAAAAAAAATCTCCTGTCTCGAAATCTGCCATGTAGGCAGACTGCCTTGATCCACCATGGGGCTTTCGCGCCAATGAATAAGTTATTAAATAAATAGGAATCAGATAATTATTAGCGTTTAAAACTTTTTAAAAATTATCATTTATTAAAAATTAAAATTCATTTTAAGTAATTATGTTTTTCATTTGAAATGTACCATATTTAAAATCATGGATTCTGAGATTGTGTTTAAATTTAGTTATTGAAAAGTTTTTCTTGAAAGGAATATCTTTCGACAGTTTATTTCAAATTCTTCCTTTATGCAAAATATATATACATACTATATTCAAAACACATTCTACTATAAAATATAATATTCATTCTACTACAAAATATATATATGCATACATCCCTTTATACAGATTGTATATTATTAATATTTCAAACACAAAAGGAATTACTAAATAAGGATTATGTATTTAGTTTAAAGCTAAGTAAAGAATAACTTAAAGTTTTTTTTTTTTGAAAACTACCAAAAATGATAACTAGATATAAACAATTTTTATTTTTATTTCATAGCCCTCCACTACACAATTCCTTCTCCTAACATTGTATCAAACAAATCAATATTCTCTCCGACAAACCTCTGGAACTAAATTATTTTCGAATTCAAACTTCAGGAGGGTTAGTTAAGGTAACGTTTCTTCCGGGAAATCTTCGAGTGGAAAAGTTCTTCTGGGTAATATTCTGTTTTGTATTCAGGTTAGGCATGCGATTCATGTAACTCCAAAAGTAAAGAGTTATAAAGAACTATTAAAAGTCCATCTTTTATGATTTGAAGAGAAAAAGAATATTTATGAAATGGAAAATAAAAATATTCTTCAAATACATTAGAAAAGATAAAATTGGAATTTAGTTAAAATTCTATACACTCTGGTTTGAAATGCACAATTTTAACTAACATCTTAAATATAAAACCTTTTATTATTATCCACATTTATTTTATGTATTATTTTATGTATGTCAAATGTATTTCATTTTATTTTTTCACACGACATTTTTTATAATCCAGACAATAACAAGACGCCTGATGGCCGAGTGACTAGCGCTCTGACACTCGGTGCTACAGGTTTTGGGTTAGAGTCCCGGTGGTGCCATGAATGTTTGTAGTGGTTCGTAATCCACTTTAAATTGTAGGTCCCGGTCTGCACCATACCACTGTGCCTAGAGCTGAGTTCCCCCTTTACAGTTTGGGAATGATGTGGGTGAGAAGAAGTCTGATTGGGCTCTGTGAATCTCTACGATCATAGGAAACCGGGACCTACGGCTAAAAGTGGATTCCGAACCGCTACAAACATCCATGGCACCGCCGGGACTCAAACCCGAACTCTGTGTCACCGCGCGCCAGAGTGCAAGACACTCGGCTATTCAAGCTCACTGTAGAGGGTTATGCGTAGGACTGACAACCCTACCCTATAAAAAGAAAAACATTTCCTGTCTCGAAATCTGCAGGCAGATAGCCTTGGTCCACCATGGCTGTTGGGCTGTTGCACCATTGAAGAAGAAGTTATTAAATATATAAAAATGAGATAAATATTAATATTCCTAAAAGGAAAATCTTTTTCAAATGCTATTATTCAAACTATTACTATATTATTTTATTTCAAATGCTTCCTTTATTCAAACTGTTACTATATATTATTAATATTTCAAACACAAAATGAATTACTAAATATGACTTTGTGTATTTTTAAGGCTCACCAAAAAGTAACTTAAACTTTGAATTTTTGGGAACTAGCTTAGAATGGTAACTAAATATAAACTATTTTTTGATAGCCCTCCACTACAAAACTTTTTCATTCTACATTTTATCAAACAAATCAATATTCCTTCCGACAAACCTCTGAAACTAAATTATTTTTGAATTCAAACTTCAGAAGGGTTAGTTAAAGACGTTTTTTGCAGGAAATCTTCGAGTGGAAAAGTTCTTCTGGGTAATATTCTGTTTTGTATTCAGGTTACGCATGCGATTCATGCAACTCAAAAGTAAAGAATTACAAAGAACTATTAAAGTCTATCTTTATGATTTGAAGAATACGAATATACACTAAATGGAAAAAAATGTTTTTAAATAAATTAGAAAAGATAAAACTTCAATTTAATACAAATTCCATACACTCCGACTACAAATGCAGAATTTTAACTAACATGTTACATTTATAATGTTTTATTATTATTAACGTTTATACACTGAAGTGATAAAAGTCATGGGATACCTCTTAATATCGTGTCGGCCCTCCTTTCGCCGGCGAAGTGCAGCAACTCGGCGTGGCATGGACTCAACAAGTCGTTGGAAGTCTTCTGCAGAATATTGAGCCTTGCTGTCTCGATAGACGTCCATAATTTGTGAAAGCGTTGATGGTGCAGGATTTTGAGCACGAACAGACCTATTCATGTCGGGCGATCTAGGTTGGCCAGATCGTTTCGTTGGAATTGTCAGAATGTTCTTCAAACCAATCGCGAACAGTTGTGGTCGGTGACGTGGCGCATTGTCATCCATAAAAAATCCATCGTTGTTTTTTTGTTTATGAAGTCCATGAATGGCTGCATTGTTGATCCCCAAGTAGCTGAACATAAGCATTTCCAGTCAATGTTCGGTCCAGTCGCACCAGAGGACCAAGTCCATGCCATGAAAAACAGCCTACACCATTACGGAGCCACCACCAGCTTGAACAGTGCCTTGCTGACAGTTTGGTCCATGGCTTCGTGGGGTCTGCGCCACACTCGAACCCTCTACCATTAGCTCTTACCAACTGAAATCGGGACTCATCGGACCAGGCCACGGTTTTCCATTCATCTAGGGACCAACCGATATGTTCACGTGCCCACGAGAGTCGCTGCAAGCGATGTCGTTCTGTCAGTAAAGGCACTCGAGTCGGTCTTCTGCTGGAATAGCCCAAGAAA